>JAQZBX010021142.1:0-32498 GCA_029593785.1 Cabassous unicinctus
AGAGGAAAACTGCACCCAGAATAAATACTCTAGTAAGCCAGATGCCAAGACACCAACAAAAAATTACAATCCACACCAAGAAACAGGAAGATATGGCCCAGTTAAAGGAACAAGATAAGCCTCCAGATGACATAAAGGAGTTGAGACAACTAATCATGGATATTCAAACGAATCTCCTTAATAAATTCAATGAGATGGCGAAAGAAATTAAGGATATTAAGAAGACATTGGAGGAGCACAAAGAAGAATTTGAAAGCATACTTTGAAAAATAGCAGCTCTTATGGGAATGAAAGGTGCAATAAATGAAATTAAAAATACACTGGCATCATATAATAGCAGATTTGAGGAGGCAGAAGAAAGGATTGGTAAGCTTGAAGAAATGGCCTCTGAAAGTGAACAAACAAAAGAACAGATGAAGAAAAGATTGGAAAAACTTGAACAAGGTCTCAGGGAACTAAACAACAGCAAGAGATGTACAAACATAGGCACCATGGGAGTCCCAGAAGGAGAAGAGAAGGGAAAAGGGGCAGAAGGAATATTTGAAGAAATAATGGTAGAAAATTTCTCAACCCTATTGAAGGACAGAGATATCCATGTCCAAGAAGAATGACAGACTCCCATTCAAAAAAATCTGAATACACCAACTTCGAGACACTTACTAATCAGAATGTCAAACACCAAAGACAAAGAGAGAATTCTGAGAGCAGCAAGACAAAAGCAATGCATAACATATAAGGGATACCCAATAAGATTAAGTGCCGATTTTTCACCAGAAACCATGGAGGCAAGATGACAGTGGTATGATATACTTAAGACACTGCAAGAGAAAAATTTCCAGCCAAGGATCTTATAGACAGCAAGATTGTCTTTCAAAAATGAGGGTGAGTTTAAAATATTCACAGAAAACAGAAACTGAGAGAGTTTGTAACCAAGAGACTCGCTTTGCAGGAAATACAACAGCCTGAAAAGAAAAGACAGCAGAGAGAGGCCTGGAAGAGAATCTAGAAATGAAGA
The DNA here is from genome assembly GCA_029593785.1 of Cabassous unicinctus. NCBI lineage: Eukaryota > Metazoa > Chordata > Mammalia > Cingulata > Chlamyphoridae > Cabassous > Cabassous unicinctus. Next base: position 1,016 of record JAQZBX010021142.1, read on the forward strand.
TTATATCAATAAAAGCAACTAAAAGTGTCAAAAGAGTGGTGAAAATAAAATATGACAGACAAAATCCAAATATTTAGGAAAAAACTTAACTAACAATGTAAAGCACTTGTATTCAGAAAACTACAACTCATTGTTAAAAGAAATTTTTAAAAGTCCTAAATAATTGGAAGAACATTCCATGCTTATGGATTGGAAGACTAAATATCATTAAGATGCCAATTCTACTCAAATTGATATACAGATTCAATGCAATCCCGATAAAAATTCCACCAGCATTTTTTAAATAAATGGAAAACATGATTACCAAATTATTTGGAAGGGTAAGGGGTCCTGAATAGCCAGAAACATCTTTAAAAGGAAAAGCAAAGTTGGAGGACTCTCATGTCTGGCCTTTAAATCATATTATCAAGCTACAGTGCTAAAAACAGCATGGTACTGACATAAAGACAGACACATAGACCAATAGAACTGAACTGATGGTTCAGAAACAGACCCTCACTTCTCTGGTCAACTGATTATTGAGTAGCTTGTCAAACCCACCCAGCTCAGGCAGAATCATCCATTCAACAAATGGTGCTGAGAAAACTGGATATCCATAGCAAAAGAAGGAAAAAGGACCCCTATCTCACACTCTATAGAAAAATTAACTCAAAATGAATAAAAAACCTAAATATAAAAGCAAGAACCATAAAGCTTCTGGAAGAAAATGTAGAAAAATATCTTCAAGACCTGGTGGTAGCTGGTGCATTCTTAAAGGAAATAAGAGGAGGACTGAGATGGACTACTGATACTTAATGTATGTAGAAGTTTTAATTAGCTTTACTGTAAAAGGGTGGAAATGTACAGAGTTGATGGTAACACATTATAGTGAGTAACAACTGGTTTATAAATGGGGATGTGGCTGAAAATGGTAGTCTAGGGATGTAAATGCCAATTGGCAGAAAGCTAGAGAATAATCTAGGGACTGAATAGCACAATAAACCCAGAGGTGGATGAGAATAGTGGTTGATGGTACAGATACAAGAGTGTCCTTTGTGAAGTAGAGCAGATGTATCTCACTATTTCAGGGTGGTGTGAATGTGGAGAAGCATGGGAAAAATACAACTGGAGTGACTGATGGAGTGTGGTTAACAGAAATGACATAATTTTCTTGCATCTATGCCAAAGATGTACTGTGCTGATAATGGGGGAGTATGGAAAATGTGTGCCAAAGGTATGCTGTGGACCTGGTAATAATCAGATGATATTATCTCATAATCTGTAACAAATATTCCACCACGGTATGGTGTGTTGATAGAGGGGTGTTGTTTGGGAATTCTGCACATGTGCATGAATGTTTTATAAGTTTACAACTTCTGTCATAAAAATATATTTAAAAAATAATATTAGGGTGGGTTGAGGAAAATATACACCAAATATAAGATAAGAACTATAATTAGCAGTAAGAGTTTGACAATATTCTTTGAAAACTTGTAACAAATGTCTCATGACAATGCAAGATGTTGGTGGAAGGTTGATGTATGGGACCCCTGTATGATGTTATGAATGTTTGCTTTGTAAGTTCACAAGTTTTACTATACACTTATTGGTATGTATGTTCATGTATAAATGATATAAAAAAATAACAATAATAGGATGGGAAGCAGGAAAATACTTTGGTTAGTAGTAATATTTTGAGGATGCTCTTTAATCATTAGTTAAAGATGTTTCACAACAATACAAGGTATTGGTGGTAGGGTGAGGTATAAGAGCCATGTATGATGTTATGTATGTATGTTTTGTAAGTTCACAACTATAGCAATATACTTAATGCTTATGTATGTTCATGTATGAGAGATATACTTCAATAATTTTTTTTTAAATTAAAAAAAATAATAGAGCAATCAGTAGGCAATTAATAAGGCTAATATCTACATGTGATACAAACAGACATAAAGAGTTTAAAGAGAGGTCACAGAAAGAACAAGAAAGACCTTCTAAAACTATTGCCATCCCAAAATGTCTGTGCATATCTGTAGGCTGGGCCTTCTGAGGAGTTATATCAGAGGATGCACATTGAGGAGCAAATAGACTTTATTTTAAAGAATACAGCCAAGGGAAGTGGATGTGGCTCAAGCAATTGAGCTCCTGTTTACCATTTAGAGGACCCGGCTTCGATCTCCGGGACCTCTTGGTATAAAAAGAAAAAAGGTGTCCCAGACCTGCGCCTCTCCACACTGCACGGAGAGAGGAGAGGCACAGGCCCCCGTGCGGCAAAACAATAAAACCAAAAAGATGATGACACAATCAGATAGAAAAAAAAAAAAGAGTCCAGCCAAGTAACTAAACAAATAAGAAAACAAATAACAATAAGCCCCGAAAAGGATGGAGGAATCAGTATAGAGAGTTGCTACAATACATTATTTAAAATGTCTTGTCTTCAAGAAAAAATTACAATGGGCAGAAAAATAGGAAGCATAACCCATACACAGCCAAAAAGCAGACAATAAAATCTGTCTTTGATTGGGTCCCTATACCAGACATAGCAAATATACCTCAAAGCAGTTTTATACATATATTAAAAGAATTAAAGGAAAACATACTTCCAAAAAGGAAAATAAAATGTGACATAATCCTATGAAACATAAAATATGAGCAAAAATATAGAAATTAAGGGGAGAAACACAAATGAAAACTGTGGAGTTGATAAGTAAGTATAATAACTGAAATGAAAAATTGACTACAGGAGCTCAATAGTAAATTTGAGTAGATAGGAGAATCAGTGAACTTGAAGATAGAATAGAAATTATGCAATCTGTAGAACAGAGAGAAAAAAGAAGAAAAATGTACAGAGCATCAGAGAAATGTGGGACACCATTAAGTGCAACAATATACATGTGCTGGGAATACCAGAAGAAAAGGAGAGAGAAAAAGGAACTGAAAATTCTTTCAAAGAAATAGTGGCTGAAAACTTTCCATATTTGATGAAAAACATTAATCTACATATTTAAGAAGCTCAAAAAATTCCAAATAAGAAAGACATAGAAAGATCCACACCCAGAAACAACATAGTAAAAATACCGAAAATCAAAGACAAATAGAAAAATCTTGAAAACAGCAAGAGAAAAATGGTTCATCACATACAAGAGAACACTGATAAGATTAACAACTGATTCATCATGAGACACAATGGAGGTCAGAAGGCAGTAGGGAATATTTTCAAGAAGGTAGAGAATTAGAGAGTTACAGGAGTCACTTCTCTTCCAGAAAAATAGCTAGAGAGCAGGCAGAAACTGACCAGTACAATTATTGTAGGACTCTGAAGATGAGGGAAGTTCTGGGAAGTACCCAGAAAAGTGCAGGGTGAAGAGAAGAAGACTGTGGTGCGTATTTGTAAGTAATTTAGGCTGCTGCTGCTGCTGGCACCCAACTCCCACTCTCAGGGCAGACAGCTTTGGGTCATCCAGTCACTGGAATGTGGCAACAGACTGAGAGGGCCACAGGGGTCCACTTCCCCAGAGAGAGGGAAGGACATAGCCTACTGCTGATCCAGCTTTTGGCTGGTGAATTTGGTCTTCTGGATCACACAGTTTCCAACCATCCCAGCCAGGCATGGCCATGCCATTGTTTCCATTGTGAAGCCAGCAGAGAGCTAAAGATATCCTGCCTTCTTGAACACCTTCCTTGTTGATCAGGACTGGCTGCTGCCAAGGCAGAGGGGAACAGTGATTTGTTTCCTCCCTGAGAAAAGGAAGGGTGTGGTGGAGGGAAGAGAGTGGCTTTGGATTGGTAAATTTGAACTGTGAGGCTTGGCTTTGAATAGCCTGCCCAGAGGGCTCACTCTCTCTAGGCATTGTTTCAGCCCACCCAGTCATGGATCCACTGAATACATTCTCCCCTAGGGCATGAATTGAATTGAGAGTTCAGAAATAGACCTTCAACTCTACAGTCAACTGATTTTTGACAAGCCTACCAAGTTCACTTTATAGGACAGAACAGTCTCTTCAACAAATGGTGCTGGGGGAACTGGATATCCATATCCAAAAGTATGAAAGAGGATTCCTATCTTACTCCCTAAACAAAAATCAACTCAAAATGGATCAAAGACCTAAACATAAATGCCAGGACTTAAAAACACCTAGAACAGGGGTTCTTAACCAGGGGTCCACAGACCCCAATGGGATCCTTGTAAAGATTTCAGGGGGGTCTGTGAGCTTGAATTTTAAAAAATCAACTTATAATCTTTATTTTCTCTGACCTCTAACTGAAAATCTAGCATTTCCTTCACTTATGAATGTATGCAATAAATAAATTACAGTAGTATTCATTTCACCATACTGGCAAAGGAGTCCATGGAACAAAAAAGGTTAAGAACCCCTGACCTAGAAGATAATGTAATAAAGCATCTTCAGGATTTAGGTGGGTTCTTAGACCTCACAACAAAAGCAGGAACAATGAAATAAATTAGATAAATGGGAAACCTCCTCAAAATTAAACACTTTCATACTTGAAAAAAAGAAATAAAAGGCATCCAAACTGACTTTGTCAAGAGGGTAAATGGGCAGCCTACTCGATGGGATAAAATACTTGGAAATCACATATCTAATAAGCGTTTAATATCCATGATATATTAAGAGACCCTACAACTCAATGAAAAAAAAGCAAACCATCTGATTGAAAACTGGGCAAAAGACTTGAATAGACATTTTTCCAAGATGAAATGCAAATGGCGAAAAAACACATGAAAAGATGTGTCAACATCACTAGCTATTAGGGAAATGAAAATCAAAATTACAGTGAGATTTCATTTCACATCTTTTAAAATGGTCACTATTAAAAAAAAAAAAACAAAAAAAAAACCCCAGAAAAGTACAAGTATTGGAGAGGACGTGGAGAAACAAGAAAGCTTATCTGCTGTTGGTTGGAATGTAGAATGGTGCAGCCACTGTGGAAGACTGGCAGCTCATAAGGAAATTATATATAGATCTGCCATATAATCTGTCAATACCACTATTAGGTATATATCCAGAAGAACTGAGAGCAAGGACACGTACAGACATCTGCACACTGATGTTCAAGTGGCATTATTCACAATTATTACCAAACTATGGAAACAGCCCAAGTGTCCATCAACCATTGAAGAGGTAAACAAATTGTGGTATTTACATATGATGGAATATTATTCAGCCGTAAGAAGAAACGAAGTAGCGAAGCAAATGTCAAAATGGATGAACCTTGAGGACATTATGTTGAGTGAAGCAAGCCAGACACAAAAGTACAAGTATTGTATAATTTCACTAATATGAACTAAATATAATGAGCAAACTCATGGAGCTATTAACTCAATGAACATAAGTCAGAGAATAGAGAAAAGAAAGCTGAGGCTTAATTTGTGCAGAGTTGGTAAAAAGGTTGTTTGAAAATGTTTGGAAATGGATAGAAATGATGAAATCACATTATAGTGTTTGTAATTAGCAGCACCAATATATAGGTATGATAGTGGTTGAAAGGGAAAGTTTAAAGTTGTATATATTACTAGAAGAAAACTGTGGCAGTTTGAGATTATTTATTAATCCCAAAAAGAAAAAGATTACGTTTCTAAACTGATTATTCCTCTGGGTGTTATAACCTTTGATGGCATTAAATGCAGCTGAGGTGTCTTTGATTAGATTACCTATTAAGATTGCTTTCAGGGCTTTTTGATTTGACCATGTCAGTAAGGCATGATTCAGGCTGAGTGCCCACCACCTTAGTGGATCTGATATAAATGGTCACTCACACAGACAGACACACACAGGAAGAAAGAGCTCTGTCATTTTTGATCTGGCCATGTAACAGAAATAAGAAGGCTCAAACAGCTGAAGCCCCGGGAGAGATAAGTCATTCTGCCTAATAGCTTATAGCTGAGATTGGGAAGAACAGCCAAGACTGATCTAGAAGGACCAGAAACAAACAAGCCTTATGCCAGGAGAGAAGGGGGCCCAGTGGAAGCCAGAAGGGGAAGGAAAAACCTCGCAGAGATTGGCAGCCATCTTGCTTCACCACGTGACTTTGCTAAGAAAGCATTTCTGTTGATGCCTTGATTTCGCCTTGAGACTATAAGCTTTTACCCCAAATAAATATCCTTTATAAAAGCCAACAGATTTCTGGTACTTTGCATCAGCAGCCCTTTGGCAGACTAATACAAAAAGCTATAACATGAATCATGGGACTATATAACGTAGGAAACCCTCTTGTGCACAATAAATATGGTTAATAGTGCATATATAAGAATGTTTTTCTCTGAAACAGAAACACAAATGTGCATTAATATTACAAGATGCTAATAATAGGGTGATATTTGGGTAAAAATACAACCAAAACAACCTATGGACTGTAGAAAATAATGAATATTAATATTCTTCTATCAATGGTTAAAAAGGAAAGTATGCTAAGTGAAAGAAACCAGATACAAAGTACTACATATTATTTGACTCCATCTATACAAAATGTAAATAGAAATGAATTTATAGAGACATAAATAGATTAGCATTTATGTATGGCACAGGAAGGACAGAGGGATTGAGAAGTGACAACTAAGGGGTAGGGGATTTTTCTTTTTGGATTAATGAAAATGCTCTAATATTGATTGCAGTGATGAATGCACAAATATTTGATTATACCTCAAGCCATTGGTTGTACACGTCAGACGGATTGTATAGTTTATGAATACATTTCAATAAAATTAATTTTTTAAAAAAGAAGGCAGTAGGATGACATATTCAAATTGCTGAAATAAAAAAAAAGTCAACCATAAATCTTATATCCAGCAAATTATCTTTCAAAAATGAAGGCAAAAAAGACATCTCCAAATAAACAGAAACTGAGTAATTTTTGCTAGCAAATCTGCCTTACAAAAAATGTTAAAGAAAGTTGTTCAGGCTGAAAGCAGTTATTCAAATTAGAGTACCAGCAAGGGTAATTATGTAATTATAGAACACAGTATGATTGCAGATTTCTTCTCCTTTCTTTTATTAATGGACTTGAAAAACAACTGGTATAAAAATAATATATGTAATTGTATTGTTGAGCCTACAGCATATAGAAATATATTTGACAATAACAGCACAAAGAGGCAGACAGTATCAAAGATGTTTTGAAGTAAGGAAATAACACAAGATGATAACTCAAATCCTCAGGAACAAATGAAGAAAACCCAAAATGGTCTCCTTTCTACTCTTAGCCTCTTAAAAAACATATAATTATATAAAGTGATAAGTATAACAATGAATTATTGGGTTAGTAATTTATGCAGATGTTAACTGTAAAACAATAATACGACAAAAGTGAATGAAGACGGGAAGCGGATGTGGCTCAAGAGATTGGGCTCCCATCTACCATACGTGAGGTCCAGGGTTCGATTCCTGGAGCCTCCTGGTGAAGGCACGCTGGCCCACGTAGTGAACTGGCCCAAGTGGAGAGCTGGCCCATGCCGAGTGCTGGCCCACGCAGAGAGCTGGCCCATGCAGGAGTGCTGGCCCGCATAGGAGTGCTGGCCCACACGAAATGCTGGCCCCAAAGCTGGCAAAGCTAGATGAGACAACAAAAAGAGACACAGAGGAGAGACAATAAGAGACACAGCAGACCAGGGAGATGAGGTGACGCAAGAGATTGAGAGCCTCTCTCCCACTCTGGAAGGTCCCAGTGCTGCCTAAAGAGAAGACAAGTAGACATAGAAAAGCACACAGCAAAACGGACACAGAGAGCAGACAGCAAGCACAAAACAATGGGAGGGGGGTGGAATAAATAAATAAATGAATCTTTTTAAAAAGTGAATGAAGAAGAGAATAGAACTACATAGAAATAACATTTCTATATCTTACTGGAATCAAATAAGTATATTCTGATAAATTCAGATAAATATGATAAGCCCCAGAACCACCACTAAGAAAATAGCTCAAAACATTATACTTGGGGGCGCGGGGGCACATTAAAAAAAATATTAAAGGAACTAAAATCTTAAACTAGAATATATTCATTTAATGCAAAAATAGCAGTAAAAAAGATATAGACATATAGAAAACAAGGAGTAAAATGGCATAAATTCAGCTTTATAAAAAATAATACTAGATGGAATGTACTAAACATAGTAATCAAAAGGCAGAGATTGCAAGGCTGGATTTTAAAAAGTAGGTCAGCCATATGATCTCTACAAGAAACACAGTTTAGATTAAAAGATACAAATAAGTTGAAAGTAAAGGGATGGAAACAGGATATAATGCAGAAAATAAACATAAGAAAGTCATTGTGGCTACACTAATATCAAACAATATAGACATTAAAACAAAAAAAAGTTCCTAAAGTTATTAAATGATCTTTTATAATGATAAAATAGTCAATCCATCAGGAAGATATAATAATTATAAATACAATTAATTTAACCTAATAACAGAGCCCAAAATGTATGAAGTAAAAACTGCAGAAATAAAGAGACAAATAGGCAAATTCACAATAATAGCAGCAGACTTCAATAATAGATAGAACACCTAGACCAAAGATAAACTAGAAAATTGAAGACATGTACAATATTACAAGTAGAGCCAGCAAACATGGAGTCAATAAATAATACCAAAATATACATTCTTCTCAAGTGCACATCTCACTTTTTCCAGGATAGACCATATACTAGGCCATAAAAGAAGCTTTAATATATTTGAAAAGACTGAAATCATACAAAGTATGTTCTGTGACTACAATGGAAAGAAATTAGAAATTAATAACAGAAAGATATGTGGGAAATTCATAAATTTTTAGAAATGAAATAACACTCTGAAACACCAAAGGAGTGAGAAAGGAGAACACAAGGAATGTAAGAACATATTTTGAAATTAATGGAAATGAAGACAAAACATATAAAAACATATGGAATACACCAAAAGCAGTGATTAGAGAAAAATTTATAGCTGTGAATACATGAATTTAAAAAGAAAGATCATAAATCAATAACCTAACCTTCCACCTTAAGGCACTGGGGGAAAAAAAGAGTAAACCAATCAGAAGGAAGGGACAAATAAAGATCAGAGCAGAAATTAATGAACTAGAGACTAGAAAAACAATAGAGAAAATAAATAAAATCAAACAGTCATGCTCTTGAAAGATCAACAAAATTGGCCAACATTTAGCTCTAATGAACAAGAAAGAAAAAAGGGAGAAGACTCAAGTTATTAAAATGTGAATGGAAAGAGAGGACACCACTACTGACCTTACAGTAATAAAAAAAAATTATAATGGAATGCTATGAAAAATTGTATAAGGAAATGCACAAATAACAGCAGCACAAAATGTATAGATACCTAGAAAGACACAAAATACCAAAACAGACACAGGAGAAAAATAGAAAATTTGAATATATATCTAATAATAAAGAGATTGAATTAGTAATTTAAAAATTTCCCACAAAGAGAAGTCCAGAGCAAGATGATTCAATAATAAATTCTATCAAAATTTTAAAGAAGAATATCAATTCTTCACAAAATCTAAAAATAGAAGAGGAGGGACACTTCTCAACTCATACTATTAGGCCAGTATTGATACCAAAAACAAAGACATCACAAGAAAAGAAAACTACAGATTAATATCTCCTATAAATATAGTCACAAAAGTCCTTAACAAAATATTAGAAAACCAAATCTAGCAACATATGGAAGAATTATATACCATGACCAAGTGGGATTTAACACAGGAATGCAAGGTTGGCTTAACATCTGAAAATCAAACAATGTGATATACCATAGTAATAGAATAAAGGATATAAACCAAATATCATTTCAATAGATGTAGAAAAAGCATTTGACAAAATTCTACACCCTTTCATGATAAAAAAAAAATTACCCAACAAAATAGGATAGAAAGGAATTTCAATCTGATAAATGCAGAATGGTGGCCCTCCCAAAGTATAAATACACTCCCTAATTCCTGGAATCTGTGATTGTTACCTTATTTGGAAATATGGTCTTTGTAGGTGTAATTAGGTTAGTGATCTTGAGATTAGGAGATCATCCTGGATTAGCTGGATAGGACTTAAATCCAATGACAACTGTCCTTATAAGAGACACACAGAGTAGAGAAACACAGAGAAAAGTATGCAGCAATTTGGCCATGCAGGAGAGATTGGAGAGATGCAGCCACAAATCCAAGAATGATGACAGCCACCAGCAGCTAGAAGTAATAATGGACTGACTCTCTCCTAGAGCCCCTAAAGGAAGCATGGTTCTACTGACAACTTTATTTCAGACTTCTGGTCCCTAGAACTGTGAGAGAATAAATTTCTGTTGTTTTAAACCATACAGGTTCTAGCAATTTGTTGTGACACCCATAAAAAATTAATGCAAAAGGCATCTTATGAAAAAACACACCTAACATCATAATTAATGATGAAAGACAATGTTTTCCCTTAAGATCAGGAATAAGACAATGATGTCTCCCTTTGTCACTTTTATTCAACATTGTAATGGAGATTATAGCCAGGGAAATAGGCAAGAAAATGAAATAAAATACATCCAGATTGAAAAAGAAGAAATAAAACTTCTTTATTTGTGGATGACATGTTCCTGTACATAGAAAATCCAAAAGAATCTACTACATAACTGTTAGAACTAATAAGTATGGCAAAATTGGAGGATTCAAGAACAATATATAAAAATCAATTGTATACCATAACAATGAAAAATAAAGAAATGAAAATAATAATTCAATTTACAATAGTATCAAAAAGAAAAAAGACAGTAATGAATTTAACAAAAGTGCAAAACTAATACTCTAACAACTAGAAAATATTGAAGAAAAATAAAAGAAGATCTAAATAAATGGAAAGACATTCTAAGTATATGGATCAGAAGACTTAATAATGCTAAAATAGCAATACTCTTCAAATTGATCTACAAATTAAACACATTCCCTATCAAAATCCTAGCTGCCTTTCTTTCAAAATTGACAAACTGATCCTAAAACTCATATGACAAGTCAAGGGATAAAAATCAGTCCATTTAATGTTGGGGGGTGGGGAATAATACTCTTTTTAACAAATGTTATTCGAACAACTGGGCATCAAAATGCAAAAGAATGAAGTTGGACTGTTACCTCATACCATATACAAAAATCATCTCAAAGTGGATCACAGACCTAAATATAAGAACTAAAACTATAAAACTTGTAGAAGAAAATACAGGATTAAATCTTCCTGACTTTGGGTTAGGCAGCAGAGTCTTAGATACCAAATGCTGGGGAAATCAGGGACACACCTAGCCATTATCTCCCAGCCCTCACATACCCCACCTACTTTTCTATTTTGTGCAGATGTTTCAGTATGCGTCCATTCCATAGCCCTGGGGAGATGCTAGGTCTAATGAAAAGGCCTGACCATACCTTAACTCTAAAACCCAGAACTAGCAATTCCAGCTGTGTACCAGGATGGGACTCTCAGTGGCAGGGCCCCTTCCCCTAAGATTGTATAAATACTAAACACTCAAATAGCATAGGATCTCTCCTCTCTGATGCAAAGTGGGGCATGTGGAGCTGCCATCTACCAAACATGACCCAAGCAGTTGGCCTCCCCAAGAGAATGGCCACAATGGGATCTCTTCCGCTGCTCTTTTGGACCCTTTGTGCTGTATAGGTAATAGTTGTGCCTGAGCCAATGTTTCCATGACATACCATAAAGCAACTTGCTCACACCAAAAGCATAAGTGACAAAAGAAAAAAAAAAAATCTGAACTGGACTTCATCAAAATTAAAAACTACTGCACTTCAAAGGACACCATCAAGAAAGTGGAAAACAACACACAGAATGGAAGAAAATTATCTGCAAATAATATATAGTATAAAGGATTTGAATCTACAATATGTAAAGAATTTGTACATCTCTGTAATAAACAGACAATATTTGAAATGAATAATAATAAAGGATATGAATAGACAATTCTCCAAAGAAGTTAGAAAATGGCCAATAAGTACGTGTAAAGATGCTTAACATCATTAGCCAACAGGGAAATGCAAATCAAAACTACAATGAGATATTACTTCACATCCACTTACAGTGGATATAATTTAAAAAAAAAACAAATATAATAACGTGTTGGCAAGGATGTAGAGAAGTTGGTACAGTCCTACACTGCTGTGGGAATGTAAAATGGTTCAGTAGCTTTGGAAAGCAGTTTGGCAGAACCTCTAAAACTTAAACATAGAATAACTAATGAACCAGCAATTCCACTCCTAGATACATACACCAGAGAAACAAAAAACATGTCTGCACAAAAACTTGCACACAAATGTTCAGAAAAGCATTATTAATAACAGCTAAAAAAATGAAAACAACCCAAATATCCTTCACCAGAAGAACAGATAAATAAAATGGGGTCTATCCATACAATGGAATAATATTCAGTAACAAAGAGGAATGAAGTACTGAAAGTACAGCATAGATAAATCTTGAAAACATGCTTACACTTATGCGAAGTCATAAAAAGATCATATATTCTATGATTCCATTTATATGAAAAGTCCAGAATAGGCAAATGTAAAGAGACAGAAAAAAGATTAGTGATTGCCTAGTTCTGGCAGTTTAAGGGTAAATAGGAGTAATGCTAACAGGTTTAGGGTTTCCTTTTGGGTGTGAAGTGGTTCTAAAATTGATTGTGGTGATGGTTGCACAACTTAGAATACACTAAAACTATTAGATTTTACAGTAAATGGGTACATTTTATGGTATGATAAAGAATATCTCAAAAAAGCTGTGAAAAAGAATTGGGGTTTAGCAGTAAATGGCTGTAGATAACTTCATCTACCAATTTGACTTCCCTTCTCTCCTAAGTTTTTCAGGTTACCTAAGAAATCTAAGAATTCAAAATTATGTCACTATGTCAAACATGAGAGACTTTCAATATGAAAAAGTTGAAACAAAACTATAGTACATATTCTTTTATAACTCTATTCATTCCTAGCTTCTCTTTAAAAAATAAACAAAAAATTATACTACATAATTCAACAGTAAAGGAATAATATTAAAGAACAAAATATTCAGCTAGTAGAGTGAGAAATTTAAACTGAAGATAATATCAAATGATAAAATATCTATTAATATATATTATAAAGAAACTCATGAATACTAAAATTAAGCATCACTAAAAATAAAGAACAGTGATATCTATCTAATTGAGACTGGAAAATCATAGAATTGATGCTGAAAATGTATATAAATATTTTACAAAAAGAAAATAAGGTCTTGATCCATGATTAACTTAATAAATCAGATTATAATATAATCTTATTTTTGCAAACAAAAGAAGGTATATTTACAAAGAAAACGGTCTGAGGCAGATATATCCCCAAAGAATCACTAGTTAGAAGATTATGAGTGATTTTATTTTCTCCAAATTTTATTGTCTGAAACATGACATGGGCATTTGGAGCACTGAAAATAACACATAAACACTATTCTTGCATGCCTCTATGAGTTGGAAAGAAATTAAGAAGTATTCAAGACAGGTATTTAAGATTAGAACCCCAGAGAAGTATAGAGTCTGAATACTGATTTTCCCCTAAAGTCATTTATCAAGCCAGTTTAATTTGATCACTGGAGTTAGTGGCATTGTGAAGCTCAGGAGTCATAACAATACTTTGAGCCAGTTTAAAATAAGGACTCTTACAGGAGACTCCTCAATCAGCTGGGGCTCCAAAAAACTACCCTCTAGTGTAGAGATAAATAGCCCAACACTCCATCCCCATAACCCAGATAAGAAAACTATCTTGAGCGTAAGTGCTGAGCAGAGGTAGACAGAAATCACTCCTGTGAATCCTTAACTATAAGCCATCATACACATTGGTTTTAAGCCTGAAATCACAGAACCTGGATAGATAAAACAAAAACTACAACAACAAACCTAGTTTGTTAATAACATTAAATTTGTCCTAGATCAATGGTGCCCTAAGAAGCATGACAGAAGGGAACACGAGCACTTTTTAGGAAAATCCACATTCATCACAGGCCACAAATATTTCCACACATATAACGCTCAGGAAAATGAGCAGCCAAAACTTATGAAACATAAGGTAACAAGACATCAGGAGTGAGAGCCAACAGAAATAACAGACAACAAAATGAAAGCAACAAAATCAAATCAGAATATATACTATGTTATCATAAAATGAGAAAGCTTGAAACTATGAACAAAATCTTGTAAGAATTTGAAAAGAACTAAAAATTCTACAAATGAATTTTGATAACTGAAATTAAAACCTCAATGGATGAATTCAACAGCAGATTAAATGTTCCTGAAGTAAACTGGAAAATGGAGAAAAAATAATTATCCAGAATATAAACCAAAGATAAAAAACAATTATTGCAGTTAGGATACTGATGGATAGATACGGAATGTCTAAAATATGTCTACTTCAAGTTCTGTATAGAAAACAGAAAGGAGTGAAGCAGTGGCAAGATGTGAAAAGACAATGGCTAAGAAATTTTTAGAATTGATGAAAGAAACCCATACAAAGATTTAAGAAGCCCAACAAATCTTAAATAGACTAAATAAAATTAAATCCATATCCATATAATACTGAAACTGCAGAACACCAAAACCAAAAAGAAAATCATAAAAGTACCTAGAGAGAAATGATAGATTACCCTGACAGTAGCAACAAGAAGTTAAGAACTGACAACTACAGTGAAGAAGAAGGAAAAAGAACTAACTTTTGAACATTTTTTTTTCACTATATACTCAGGCTAAAGGCAAAAAAAGAACTGTAAACAAGTCAAATTCTAGCTCTAGTTAGTAGCCTGGTTTTCACAGTGGTATGGATTAGCAATTCTGAAACTACCTATGTATTATAGGGTTGAGCAAATAAAAAATATAAAGTAGAAATGGAGTTCAGGTCCTTCCCTGTCAGAAGGGATTTAAAAATGTGAAAAAGGGGAAGACTAGAATGAACTCTATGATACTGTACTGTATCATTATTGTAAATGGTTTAAGCAGAGAGACAGACAGATAGATGTAGAGATATATTCCCAGATCTAGAAATAGATAAAAATATGTGTTTGTGTATTTTCCGGTTCTATCTGCTGAGAGGACCTGGAGATAACAGCATCAAAAATCAATGAACAATACCCAGTGCCCTGATCTGGTTTTTCAATAACATTCTCCACTAAAAGGAACCTCAGGTCCTTGGAGAAATGACTGATTCCAACACTGAGGCAGGGAAAGTACAAGAAGTGAACGGAATATATTTTGTGCCATAAAGTGGAGTACACAAAGAATAATGGAAACATGTCCAAAGAACACAGGACCCATACCGAAAAGATCGCATTGGCCAAATTTGGACAACTTGAGCACCAAAATAAAGAATAGCAATTGGTTAAAAAAAACATTGAATAAAATAAAATCCATGAATTCATACTGGTATAAATGAATATACAATTGGAAGAGACTTAGAAGAAATAGTAAAATTAACGTGTCACTGTGGGGTAATCATCATAGTAATAACTATCTGGCAAGAATCATCAATGAATGCTAAACTTATTATGTGAAGGTTTAACGAATCTAAAAGTATATCCCCACAAGGAACTTATTAATTACAAAGGAAAAAATAGTAACTTTACAGTGGAGAAGTCACTTTAATCATGATATAAAAGTTAACCTCTACACAGTTTTTCATAGCAGCATTACTCATAATAGCCAAAAGGTGAAAACAATCCAAATGTCCATCAACTAATGAATGGATAAACAAAATGTGATGTATTCATACAATGGAATATTACTCAGCCATGAAAAGAAATGAAGTACTGATTCATGCTACAACATGGATAAGCCTTGAAAATATTATGCTAAGTGAAAGAATCAGTCACAAAAGGCTAAATATTGTATGACTCCATTTATTTGAAATATACAGAATAGGCAAATCCAAAGAAACAGAAGGTATATTAGAATCATGAAGGGATGGAAAAAGAAGGTAATTGGGAGCTGTGGGTTTCTTTTGAGTATGGAAATATTTTGGAATTAAGTTAATGGTGATGGTTGCATAACATTGTGAAAAAACACTGAATTGTACACTTTCTAACGGCTAAAATGAACAATTTTGTGTTATGTGAATTTTATCTCAATTTAAAAATTCTTATTAAAAAGTTAACCACTATACCACTGCTTGTACATTTTGAATGAATTGTATGCTTTATTAATATGTATCAATAAAATTGATTTGTTTAAAAAAAAAGTTAACCACATCAGTAATGGGATAAATATTGCACTGAGAAGGAAACATTTTGTTTTCCTGCCAAAAAAAAATGCAAAACCTGAATTTAGTCATGAGGAAACAAGAGACAAGCCCAAAATGGGTATATTCTTCAAAAGAAAGACTGAAATTAATCCAAATAAAGAAGTCCAAAAAGATATGACAACTAAATGTGCACATGATCCTTGATAGGATTCTGGATCAGGAAAATATATCAAAACCTGACTAGAAAAATGATAGTAAAACCTGAGAAGGATAATATGAAAAAGAAAACCCACAGGCCAGTCTGAAATGTGCACAAAGCTCCTTAATAAAATATTAACAAACCAAATCCAGTAAAAAAACAATCTATTTTTTTATTTTGTTCTAAAAGACATTATTAGGGCAACTGGAAAAATTAAATAAGGTTTGTCGATTAGACAATAATATTCTATCAATGTTGTTTCTTAAATTTAATACTTGTATTATGGTTATATAAGAGCATGTCCTTGGTTTTCAGTAGATACATTTACAAATATTTAGGCTTAAGTGGGTATCAAGTTGGTAACTCATTCTTTGCTCAAAAAAAAATAGATAAAACAAAATTCTCTATACAAATCTTGCAACCATAAAATATTAAGGAAAAAAATTCCAATCATACACATACATTTTCCAGCATATAAAAAAGAGAAAATACTCGCCACTCCGCAACTTTATGAGTCCAACATAACTTTAACACTAAAGAGCTGACATGAACATCTTAAGAAAACTACATGCAAATCTCATATGAACATAGATGCAAAAATCCTTAACCAAATACTAGCAGACCAAACTAACAAGTAATACCCTATGACTAAGTTTGATTTAATCCAAGTTGGTCAATATAATCAGATAATCATCCCCAAAATAACTCTTTGATAAACTCCAACATTCATTCATGATATAAGCCCTTAGCAAACAAGGGGCAGGGAAGGAAACTTTCTTAATAATGATAAGTACAAAACCCACAGTGAACATCATTCTTACTAGATAAACACTGAAAGTATTTCTCTAAGACTTGGGAATAATAATAAATGCTTGTTATCTTCTATTCAACATTGAAATTTTATCTAAAGTAATAAGGCAAGAAAAATAAAAAGCTTTAAGAACCAGAAAGGAAGAAACAAAACTGTCATTATTTGCATACTATCTGATCATCAATTGTAGAAAACCAAAAAAAACTACATAAAAAAGTAATATAAAAATCAACTGGATTTCTATATAGCAAGCCATAAAAATAAGAAGAAAAAAAAGATATCCCTTAGAAAAGCATAAAAATGTCAATCACATAGAAATAATTCTAATAAAAATTTGTTAGTTGCAGACCACTAAAGGAATGAACTTTCTACTAATTTTTTCTGGGACTACTTGTTATCTATAGTAAAAAAGAAAATAAAAAATTGAATCCCTATCTAGTTGAATTAAAGACTAAATGTGAAAGGCAAATTACGAAACATTGGGAAGACAATACAGAAACCTTTGAGGTAGTGAAGTATTCTTTAAGCAAAATACAAAGCATAAAGCATAGAGGAAAAGATTCATCACTTTTACTTATTTAATTAATTAAGAAGCTCTGATCATCAAACAACCTCATACAAAGAGCAGAAAGACAATCCACAACCTAGAAGAGAAATGTTTATAAAATATAAAACTAACAAAAGATTGACATCAAAAAGAAGACACAAACAACAAAATATTAAAAATGGAAGACTTGAGCTGAATTTCAAAGAAGAGAAAATATACCCAATAAAAATGAAAAGAAGTACTGCCTCATTAGTAATCAGGGAAATACAAATTAAAACTAAAATGAGACATCAGATTGGCAAAAAAAATTTTAAATCAAACATCAAATTTTGGAGAGACTGTAGAGGAATGTGAATTCTCATCTACTGCTGATAGTAATGCAAATTAGTCAAATGATGTTGGAAAATAATTGGGTAAAATTGAGCATAACATTCCCCATCACCCAGTATTTACGCATAAGCATTTATATATAAGTAGCTTAGAGAAACTTGTATATGGAACATTAGAAGACTAAACAAGGTCATTTACAGTATAATTGTTCATAATAGCAAAAACTGGCAACAATCCAAATATCCATCCATAATAGAATAGAAAATATAAAAAGGACCTATGTTCAACACCAAGAGTCTCTCACAATGAGCGCTCAATTCTGCCAGAAATCCTACTATGGTTCCTTAGCCCATACACTCGTCTACCCTCCTAAATGATCATTTCATACTTTATCTTCTCCTTTCAAACCTCAAACCTCCTATACCTCTCCCCAAATCTCACTCTCAGCTGGTAACTTCACTTCCTGTTTCACAAAGAACATAAAAAGAACCAAAATTTTTACAAGCTCCTATCATCTCTACCCATTTATCTGCATCTATATTCAATAACCTGACTTCTTTTCCAATCCTATGAATGAAATTTCCTGCCCTTCCTATATAAGGCCATCCTCTCTACTTGTTCACTGCATTCCACTGCTACTTGTACTCTTAAGGACATACTTCTAGCAAATTCTTCCCTTTCTTTCTTGCATCATTTTTACCATCTTTTTAATCTTTCCTAGCATCCTATAAGCATAATTATTTCTCCAAACTTAAAGAAAAAAAAGCACTTCTCTTGTTGCCACCTCCCTTATTTTCTTCTTTCACTTAAACTATACCCCTTAAAAAGAGTTGTCAATACTTGCCCAATTCCTCTTCTCCCATCATCTCTTAAATCCATGCCAATCAGAATTCTACTCTATCATCTCACTGGAACCCCTTTTGTCAAGGTCAGCAAAACTTCTAGTTTGCAAGAACACCTTTCAGCCCTTGTATTACTTTGCCTATCAGCAGCTTCTGACAAACCTCTTTCCTTTGAACCATTTGCTTGGCTTCTTGGACACTACACACTCCTGGTTTTCCTAACTCATTAACTGCTCATTCTCAGTGTCCTTTTCTGGTTGTTTATCCTTGCCTGTCTGACCATAAAATTCGAGTGCCCAGGTCACTATATCCAACCATCTATTTAACATATCTACTAGGATGTCTAATATGCATGCTTTGTCTAAAATTCAACTGCTGATGTTCCCCCAAACCAATTCTACTCTTCCCACAAAATTCATCATCTCAATTAATACCGACTTCATGCTTTCAAGTCTTCAGACCAAAATCATAAGATTCATCTATCACTCACCTCTTTCTCTTCCTCTCTATATCCAATCCCTTAGTTTACACTGTTGGCTTTAGTTTGAAAACATATCAGAATCCAACCAATTCTCATCAACTTCACATTGTACCTATGTTCCAGCCACAATCATCTCTTTTTTAGATTATTACAATAGAGTCCAAATTGGACTTCCTGCTGGTACTCTTGTATCATAATCACAACAGAGTGCCAAAGAGCTCCTATAAAAACCCAAGTCAGAGCATGTCACACCTCGGCTCAAATCTATCCAATGGCTTCCCATATCAGAGTAGAAGCCAAAATCCCTATAATGGCCTCTAAAACCCCATATGACAGGGCTTCCGATTACCTCTCTAAGGTCAACTGCTACTACTCCCCCTACCCTACTCCAAGACACTCCACTCCAGCTATACTGGCCTCCTTGAGGTTCCAAATGACAAGTATAGTCCCATCTCAGGGCTTTTTCACTAGCTATTCCTCTGCCTGCAACACGTTTACACTAGATTATTTGCATGGCTCACTCCCCACCTCCTTCAGGTCTTTACTCAAATGTCTTCTCAGTGAGATTTTCTTGAATGCAACAACCTGAAACTCCCTGTCTCCTTCCCATGCTTTATTTTCCTCCACAGCACTTACCACTATTTAAAATACATTTTATTTTTTTCTATTTTTGTCTCTTCCCCATTAAAATATATCTCCAAAGCATAAAGTTGATCAAAAAAGTCTCTGAAGAAAGTATACGGGTATTTAGTGGTCATGGGAAATGTTTTTCATTACCTTACAGTAATGGACAAAGGACATGGTAAATATCATAAAAAATTATTAAACTGTACCGTCTAAATTGTAAACTATACTGTAAACCATTGATAATGTTTAGTAGCTAAGCTTCCCTATCTGTATAACAGTTATAACAATGCTACCATCCACACACACACACAAAAGAGGTTTTAATATGGGGTGGGGAAGAGGGAGGGAGGTTGGGTACATGGGAATCTCTAGCATTCAGTGTGTGACTTTGCTGTGACCTAAATCTTCTTTGAAAACTAAATGAAAATTTGGGAGACACTGGGGAATGAGAGGGGGAAGGTGTCAGCGTACATACTGGACATCCGATAATGCAGTGATAAAGGGAGAAAAAATTAAAATAAAAAATATATATATATTTTTTTGTTTTATTTTTAGTTCTATTTTTCTGAGTTTTCTTGTATTTTATCTCTTGCATTTAAGCTTATCATTATTATTTCATTTTCCTATTAATTGTATTTGGTTATTATATGGGCTTCATCTTCACGGAAGGTTCAGATCACAGAAGGGTTACAATGGGGGCAACAGAGGACCATTGGTGGGGGTGTCTGGGATGGGGGATTCATGAGAGTAAGTTCATCTGAATATACATGAAAGATATATAAAATTGTTCAAATGATCAAGGGATGGGGCATGGTCATGGTGGGTAGACAATCACTCAATAATTGAGGGAATACTGAATTCCCAGCCTGGAGAGTTCTGCCACATTCTCCAAGGGAGCAGCAACAGTCCCCTGAGTGCAGGGGCAGTGTCTGGCAAAAGAAGATGGCCCACTGTTGGGTTCTTGTTATTGATGACTAGCCTTATGAGTCTTTGCTCTTGTAATTGGCCCACTGTTATGGGGTGCCTAAGGGTTGCCATCTGAGAGCTTCCTTGTTGCTCAAATGTGGCTTCTCTCTAAGCCAAACTCAGCATACGAATGCATTAATGGTGTGATTTAAATCCTATTTAAGAAAACTTTATTGAAAAATCAGCTCTGCAGTACCAACTTTGTCATAAATTAAGTGTCCATAATTACATGGACTATTTGTGTAATTCTTATTTGCTGCATGGTCTATTTCCCTATCTTTGCAACACACTTAATTTCCATAATTTCATAATAAGTAATGAGATCTGGTAGATAGACAAATCCTCCAGCTTTGATCTTCTAAAAGTTTGTTTGAGCTATAATTGGCCCAGTACATTTTCATATAAATTTTAGAATTACACTGTCAGTTTCTAAAATAAAAAATACCTCCTGCAATTTTGTTTGGTATTACATTAAAACAATCAATTTGGGAAGAATAGACATTTCTTCAATATTGAGTTTTCCAATCCATTAACATAATGTATCCTCAATTTATTTAGGTTCTCTTTAATTTCTTACAGTAAGGTTTTAGAGTTTCTATGTGAAGATTGTGCACATATGTCATTAGATTTATTTCGATAGTTGATGTTCCCACGATGTATTTTTTCTTCTAAATTACCATTTTCTAATTGTTTCTGATATATAGACTTGTGATTGATTTTTTTAAATTCTGGGCATATATGTGGCACCCTGTTAACCTTATAACTTTTATATTATACTATTTGGTTTACTTTAATAGCCTTATTGCACTGGCTGGAAATGCCAATACAATGTTAAAAAGAAGTAGTGATAGAGGGCACCCATATCACATTCTCATTCTTACAGGGAAAGCACTTCACTATAATGTTTGCAGTAAAGTTTTTTGTTTGTTTATAGGTATCTTTTAGCAAATGAAAGGTTTGCTTCTGTTGCTAGCTCACTAGAGTTTTTATTATGAATATATATTGAATTATATCTAAACATTTTTTCTGCATCTTTTGAGGTAATCATGTGGCTTTATTTCTTTATTCTCAATATGTTAATTACCCTGATTTTCTGAATTTTTAAATAAACTTATATCCTTAAAACAAACCGAATGATGTATTATCTTTCATAAATTGCTAGATTCACTTGATTTTTTTGAATCTATGTTCATGAAAAAGATTGGAATGTAATTTCTCTTATCTATAATATCCTTTTCATATTTTAGTATCAAGGTTATTGTGGTCTCATAAATATCAAGATAATGATTTTTGTTGTCTGAAAGTTTGTGAAAGATTGATGTTATTTATTTCTTAAATGTTTGTGCAAATTCACTAGTGAAGTGATCTGGACCTGGAGAGTTTTTTGTCTTATTTTCTTTTTATTTGTTATTTGTTTTTGTGGGAAGAGGGTTTTAATTGCAGGTTCTATTTCTTTGATATGACTAGTCCAATTTTCTAATTCTTCATGTATCAATTCTAGTAAGTTTTATTTTTGTAGAAATTTTTTTCTGGTTCATCTTCATTTTCAAATTTTCTATCATATTTGTTCATCATATGTTCTTATTAATTTTAATATCTATAGGATCTTGATATGGTTATTTGAGTATAATCTTTGTTTCTAAGTGTGGCTAGGGATATATCAATTTTATTATTCTTTACAACCAAACAACTTATTTTATTTTGGGGGAGTGGCTTTGTGGATCATCTATTGTATATCTGTTTTCTATTTCATTAATTTACACTCATATTTCCTTCCTTCTTCCTGCCTTTTTTTAACTTCCCCCTTTCTTTGGAGTTAACCTGTTGTTCTTTTTCTAACATCTTGAGGGGCATTAGACTAATGATTTTCAGGCTTTTTAAAATAGTTTCTAATAATTCTCTATATTATTTTCTCACTCCTTTACTTCTGGGACTCTACTTACACACATGCTAGATTATCTCTACATGATTCTTACATCTATTTTATTTTTCATCCTTTTGCCTTTCTTCATTTGAGTCTGACCTATCTTTCATTGCATTAATTTCCACTTCAGCTGTATCTAATATGCAGTTAAACCCATTCAATGGGTTCTTAATTTAGTTAATGTATTTTTTTCAGTTCTAGAATTTCCAATTGATTCTTTGGTAAAAATTTCCATTTCTTGGCTTATCTTCTCTACTTTTTATATTATTTCCTTGAATATAAAATCATAATTATTTTAAAACTCCACAGTCCTATAGGTATGTTTCTAATGGCTCTTTTTTTCATATCTTGTCTTTTTCTAAGTCTGATTATTTTTTATTTTGTGCTAGATATTGTATATGACATATTGTAGAAACAATATAAGGGGGTGGATGAGAATTTTCTCAAGGGAGCTATGGGCATATCACCATAATCCAATGGGAGATTGTAATGATTCAATGACTCAAAAGTGGACTCATCCCCACTAGCAGAGTTTAGAACTTCAGGGCCCAGACTAAATCCTTAAGTGTTTGCCAAGGTCCCTCTTCCTTAGCACACTTGAAAATCCAATTTTGGCCCTCCATATTGAGACTGATATAAATTCTGCTGTTTCTGAGACAGTTTTCATGATTGGCAACTGTCTCAAGGAGAAAAGCTGCATGAAATACCAGTCTCACCTCCCTTGACATTCTTCCTCTTCTAGCACCTAGATCTTGGCCCACAAGTTCTCCCTGCCTTGAGAGTTTTCTGGTACTTTAAACAGATGTAATTCCTAATTTTTCTCAGTGCAAGTAACTGTCCAAAATAATGTTTCACCAGTGAAAAAGAAGAATTCTTCCTAACATATATTTCTTAATATCACAAAAAAGTGACTCTAACTAACCTTTATCTACTAAAAAATGAAACAATTTCTGGGGTGGTAAAAATTAAAGCTCCATCTATACAATGGATACATAATGGTGACATTATGTACACAATATAATCTATATGTAATGGCAAAACTGAAAAATAAGCTAACAAAAAGCATCAAAACTTTAAGAATACTATAAACTTCAAGAATAATAGAAATATAATTTTAGTACACACTGTTGATATCATTATTTTTAAAAATTCAGGATTCATAAAAATATTAAAAATATCAAAATCATAAGTATCTATTATATTTCTAATGAGGTTCTCAAAATAATTTACAAATTATTTTAATAAATTCTCCTAAGGCACAGGAATTCAATATTATTTTGGAATCTATAATTGTAAAGATTTATATTTATATTCTTCTATGAAAAAAGTTACTATGGGACGTTTTCAGGTAGGGAAGTAGGTAAAAACTAAGCAAACTCAATTCAAGTAGTGGGTCACAAATGGATCTCTTATTTTGACTTTATTCTAATATACAGTTATTAATTACTCCATTCACTTCTACTAAAATCCTTCCATGAGTATGGCTATACCCATATTTATTACTATTAACTATGCAGCTTTCTTCAGGCAGAAACAGTTATCTCTCCCTTATTGTTATGATACAATTCCTAAAATGCATGCAAAAATATGTTGAACAGATTGACAGTGCTTTTAATCCCTAAACCACAGTTCCTGTTACTATCATACTAAAAAGTCAAAGAGAAAAAGTTATAAACAATAAAATAGGAAACAAAATGCATCGTATAAATTATGTAAAAGAGTGATTTATCTATTTTAATATTTATAACAATATAAATAACAATAGCTGCATTTTTATTAGACTAAAATGAGAATTAACAAAATCATCCAGTGGAAAAGTCTCATTTTTTTAATTTCATCTTTTTTTTAAGAAAATAATAGTTATGATATATGATTGGAAGTGAAAGTGTAAGAATAAATCATGATTTGGTGGAAAGCTATTTATTTTATTTAAACATTTAAGGTAATATCACACTAAAAGTTTAAATGAATGTTTAGTGCCTTAAAACAACTTAGGAGTCATTTCCCAGGTTTTACAAAGGGAAATAAATACAACAAAAATTCTACTTCAAAACATATATATGCATAAAATTGATAAATGAAAAAATAATGAATAATATTTCAGACGTAAAAAACATGGAATTGTATAGGCAGTTACTAAGCAGGAAACAAATGGCAAATGAAGGTATAAAAAGATTCTTATTCACAATAGTAATCAGGGAAATTCACATTAAAATATCAATAGGATACCATTCATACCCATTGCATTGGCAAAAAGTAAAATCCTCACAATTTTCAAGTGTTAGTAACAATAAAGAGAAACAGGGACACATCTATCCTATGGAAGTATATGTTGCCACATGTGACTTAAAGAGCAAACAGCCAACACGTAGTAAAGTTGAGTAAATGAATATCCTCAGACACAGCAATTTCACTTCTAAGTATATACGCTAGAGAAACTCTTACACATATGAACAAGAAAGCCAGTGTATTACAGCATTGTTTATAACATCAAAAAAGGAAAATATACATAAATGCCACCAAGCTTTGTATTTCACATAAAGTAAAATTATGAAATGAAGAAATTATTTTTCAATTTATAAATGACAATAAAATGAGTGCAAAGAAGAAATATCCCGACAGTGTCAAACTCAAAGTTATTTTAGTAAACTAAATTGCTCATCTGAAATGAACATGCTATCAGCACTTATAAGTAATGCCTACAGAATAAATACTTGTATGGGATCAGAAACTATTTTTAAAGGCAATCATTTATAGTAATGGTGTCTACATAGAAAATCTATTACATTGCTAAATTATAACATGTTCTTAATTGAAATAATTATGTAAATTATTCAAGAACTTCTTCCTGAAAATATTTAATAAGCACCACTATCATACAAATAAAAATATAACTAATGTCTAATTTTTTCCTCATAATTCTGCCCAATCTACTCACCAAGTCTTAGTGTTAACTTCATACTTATAAAGATCATCTACTAATCCATATTTATTGCCTGGTAATGCTTTATAGCCTCCATGAATATAAATGGACTTTGTTATTTCATCATACACACTGGTGTGGCCATATCCACCTTGTACAATAGCTCCTTTAGTTTCTGGAACAAGCCAAGTGTTAGATGCTGTAAGAGAAAAAAGATAAATCATGAACTTCTAGTATTATTAAGAAACATAACTAATATACCACTACAACTACCAAGTTAATTCTAACACATTTTTATGTAAATATAGTTTACCTAATATTCATTTAATTAAGAAACATTAACTATGTATAAGGTACTATGTTAAGTGTTGTGATTAAAGTTGAATAAGACTGGTCTTTCCACAAATGAAATTATTCACTGAAATACTGAAAATGTCCATTAGTATTTTTGTGCAAGAGAAAAAGAAAAACTTTATTCTCACATACATATCTATATTAATAAATAACCCTGAAAAAAGGTTTAATAAATAATTTATGAGAGCTTACTGTGAGACAGGGTTATTCACTGATATTACAAAGATTAAAAAAGAGATATGACCCCTGTTGTTAAAAATTTTAGAATAATTCATACAATGAACAAATTTTTAGCACTGTGCTGGTCCTTTATCTTTTGGTTCTCAGGCCTACTTTCCCTTCTACAGAGTCTTTTGAATTGCTGAGGATGAAAACCAAAAAACTAAATTTCCATGAATCCCTTGCCAGCTGGGTTGCTGTTAAGAGGTATTTTTGTGAGAGATTAGAAGGCAAGAGGAAGAAAGTTAATAAGTGGGTCAAGATGGTATAGACTCATTTCTCCCTGCTTCTCCCTACTAGGTAAAACCATAGACCCTAAGAAATAATCCAAGAGATAATCAATGGAGAATTTTGAAAGGTATAAAGAAGAAGGCATACTGTTAGGTCCTCCAGGACTGGGGGAACAATATAGAAACCAGGTGTCCTTGATACTCCACCCAACAGAAGAAAACCACTCAGGCCAAGCATTTCCCAACCCCCAAACTCCCAATAGAAGGCAGCTGAGATAGGTTCATTCATCTGCCAGATTGAACAGGAGTCCCACAGTCACTACCAGATGAGCATGGCAGCACCAGGAAGAGGGAATGACTAAACACTGCTAACAATAAGCAGACAGGGGAAGCACTCTCCTTCACCACCAGGCCTGAGACTGGTAATGGAACCCTACTACAAGAAGCAGCCTGTCCCAGGAAGCTTTTCCACTTCATAGACTAAGAATTCCTCTCTTTCCCAGTCAGAGATACCAGAAAACCAAGAAGTAGCATCAAGGGGGATCCTGCCACAACACCACAATTACCCAGATCAAGAAGCTTCTTTGTCTCTGTATATCTGAGATCCCTTCCCCTAGAGACTCTGAGAAAAGAGGGATCCTACCACAACAAAGGCCAGGCATGGGAAGTGCTCTTTTTCACCTCCAGTCATGAGACTCCGCTATTCCACCAGAGACACCAAGTGAGTGGCCAGTGTCAGCAAAGGAGTTTGCACCACAGCAACCACCCAGTCCAGAAAGCCTCTGTAGTGGTTTGAAGTTGTGTGAACCCCAGAAAAATGTGTTCATAAATCTAGTCCAATCTTGTGGGTGTAAAATCATTGTAAGTAGGACCTTTAAATGAGGTTACTTCAGGTAAGGTGTGTGCCACCTCAGTCAGAATGGGTGTTAACTCTATTACTTCCTTTACAAGAGAATGAAATTCAGACAGAGAGAGAGAGAAAGCCACAGAAGGAAGAAGCTAAAATCAACAAAAGCCAGAAGAGAAGGGAGAGACCAGCAGACGTCGTCATGTGCCTAGCCATGTCACAGAGGAGCCAAGGATAATTAGCAGCTGGTCTTCAAGAGAACGTATTACCTTAATGATGCCTTGATTTGAACATTTTTCCAGCCTCAAAACCATAAGCGAATACATTCCCATTGTCTAACCTGAACCGTTTCATGACATTTGGTTTGTGCATCCTAGGAAACTAAAACGGATTTTGGTACCAGGAGAGTGGGGTGATGCTATTGTAAATACCAAAAATGTGGAAATGGCTTTGGAATTGGATAATGAGTAGAGATTGGAAGAATTTTGAGACGCTTGATAGAAAAGGCCTATTTGCTTTTTTTAAAAGATACAAGGATTACATAAACGTTACATAAAAAGTGTAGGGGATTCCAATATGCCCCACTCCCTACCCCTCCCACACTTTCCGACATTAACAACATCCTTCATTAGTGTGGTACATTTGTTACAATTGATGAACACATACTGGAGCACTGCCACTAAGTGTGGATTATAGTTTACATTATAGTTTAAACTCTCTCCCACACATTTTTTTAAGTTATGACAAGATATATAATGGCCTGTTTCCATCACTGCAACATCATTCAGGATAATTCCAATGTCCCAAAAATGCCACCATATTACACCTATTTTTTTAGAGATACTTACGTTATATAAATGTTACATAAAAACTATAGGGGATTCCCATATTCATCGCTCCCCACCTCCCACATTCTCCCACATTAACAACATCCTTCATTAGTGTGGTACATTCATTGCAACTGATGAACACGTTTTGGAGCATTGCCACTGAGCATGGATTAAAGTTTACATTGTAGTGTACACTCTCTCCCACCCAATTCTATAGGTTATGGCAAGATATATAATGGCCTGTATCTGTCATTGCAATGCCATTCAGAACATTTCCCAAGTCCCAAAAATGCTCCCACATTACTTCTGTTTTTCCCTCTCCCTGACCTCAGAACCTCGTGACCACTGCCTCCATATCAATGATATAATTCCTTCCATTGCTAGAATCACAATAATTCTATAGTAGAATATCAGGAGGTCTACTTTAGTCCATAGTTCATTCCCCAATCCTGAGGATTCTGGGATGGTGA
The DNA here is from genome assembly GCA_029593785.1 of Cabassous unicinctus. NCBI lineage: Eukaryota > Metazoa > Chordata > Mammalia > Cingulata > Chlamyphoridae > Cabassous > Cabassous unicinctus. Next base: position 29,840 of record JAQZBX010021142.1, read on the forward strand.
TGTTTACTCCACCTCTAACTGAGAGGGGGCTGTGATCCATTAGGGCCGATGGATAGGACTCTTGCCTGCAGTTGTAGACTCTCAGTTCCTTGGTATAGTAGTTGTCCATCATTACCTCCTTCTTAGTTGTCCTGGGTGAGTCAAATGAACTGGAGAATAGGGGTTGCAACTCTGTTGAGATTTGAGGCCCAGCTGGCACATGGGCAGCCCAAAGATTTAAGTCTCTTGGACATACACCTACCAACTGTAGTACTAATTATAGGTTCAAATAGAAGAACAGAAGAGTCATGTGTAGGGAAACCACAACTGAGTCCAACTCTGTCACGCTGGGGAGCATAAATTCCAAAGCAGGGCCCACTGGCAAGGCACCAAACTCCTGAGTTATCTGTCCAGACTATAGTGTCTGGATGTCTCCAGAGCTCTCAGGAGCCCCACTATTTGGGGTAGTATGTACTTTGGCAGTCAATGAGAGCCTGCTGAATGTGCAGAAGCATAACCTCTGGAATGACCTCCTGACTCACTTTGAAGTCTCTTAGCCATATAAACTCATTGGTCTTTACCTTTTCCCCCTTTTGGTCAAGATCTTTTTCCAGTTGCACTGCTAGTTGGTGCTTGGTAGTAATCCCTCACTGCAAGGGAGACTCATCCTCGGGGGTCATGTCCCACGCTGGCAGAAAGGTAATGTATATGTATGTAATGTATATATATATATATTTTTAAGATTTATTTATTTATTTATCCCTCCCTTGCTGTGTCCATTTGCTTTGCATTTTTCTGTGTCTGTTTGTCTCCATTTTTGTTGGGTCATCTTGCTGCATCAGCTCACTGCGCCGCACGGGTCATCAGCTCACCACACCATATGGGCCGACTTGCCTTCACCAGGAGGCCCCGGGAGTTGAACCCAGGGCCTCCCATATGGTAAACGGGAGCCCAACCAATTGAGCCACAGCCACTTCCCTGTAAGGTATATTAATATGCTGAGTTCGGCTTAGAGAGAGGCCATGTTTGAACAAAAAGGAGGCTCCCAGGAGGCAACTCTTAGGCAACTTATAATACTAGGCTAGGTTTCCATTACCAGAGTAAAGGTTCATAAGGATGGTCATCAATATCAAGGGCCCATCAATGGACCATCCTCCTTCACTACCATTGCCCTTGTACTCGGGGGATTCTTGCTGTTCCATTAGACAATGTAGCAGAGCTCCCCAGGATGGGAATTTGATATTCCTTCGGTTATTGTGTGAATCTACACCCACTGTGACAATGCTGAGACAATGCCGCATGAAAAATTTAAACACATTTATATGCTTTATATGTATGCCCTGGTGAGCTTCCTCCCATTTATCCCCCATCAATTACACCATGCACCAATGATCCTCTCCTGCCACAGCTGTAACCTTTCTGTGATCCAAAACTTCTTCAAAAATTAAGCCAATAGGGACAACCAGCAAAATGGTGGCAGAGTAAAGAACTCCTAGAATCAGCTCCTGCTATGGGGCACTTGGTCATCTCCCAGAGCTATCTAGAGCACTTATTTGGTGGCTCCAGGAGACCAGAAGTGCATCCTGCAAAATCCTTGAAAGAATGGAAGGAGGAGTCTGCCCATTTGCAGAGAAGATTCATAAGTAGAGCACACCACGCCACGGAAGCCGGTGCCCATCCTCCACTGGAGGCACAAGCCGCCCTGGGAGCCATTTCATGGCTGGAATTGAAAGCTCCACTTCCCAAAACAGGGGAGGAAGAGATGGTTGGGCAGCAACTTCAGCTACTGATTAGTAAATTCAGCGAGCTAAAGTATAATCCTAAGAACAGCTAAAGTTTGAAACTGTCCAGTCAGAAACAGGACAGTGGCCGCCATCTTAACTCCTCGCCTGACATGAGGGGAAACGGGGCTGACTGAAAATCACAGTGCTGGTAGGGACCTGCTTTTTTTCCATGTAGATCAGATTGCCACTGTAGCCTAAGCCCCAGGCCCATCTCGGGCAGGGAGGAAGCAGGGGAGCAGCACCAGCCTTTCTGGGAAATTACAGGCCATGCTTCGGAGGCCGATGATCATCCTACTTTGGCAGTGCAAGCCACCCCAGGAGCTATTCTGTGACAGTAATTGGAAGCTCCATTTCCCAAACACAGGGGAGGAAGAGACGATTGGCCACTTATTTCAGCTACTTATTAGTAAATTATGCTTATTAGTAAATTAGCATAACCCTAAGAACAGCTAAAGTTTGAGCCTGTCCAAGTCAGAAGGAAGCCTGTAGCCACCATTTTGACTCCACCCCCAGCATGAGGGGAAGCAGGGCTGACTGAAAATCACAGTTGTGGTAGAGACTGATTTCTTTCACCCAGACTGGCTTGCAGCCCTAGCCTAGGCTTCAGCCCACCTCTAGCATGGAGGAAGCTGATGGGCCCTGCACCAGCCTATCCAGGTAACTGCTGGTACATTTAGCTGGCACAGACTGAATAATCAGAAGTCTACTGGGGCAACTGTGGTCATCTTGGACCTGCACTGCATAGATGGCTGCCCATACCTGCAGATCCATCCCTACCCAAGGCATGGGAGAAAGGAGCGAGAAGCGTCATCAGTCTCTCTGGGCAGTTACAGTCTAGGCCTGCATGAGCTGGATTATTCCACACAGCTGTGACTCTGTCCCTACCCCTGGCAAAG
>JAQZBX010021143.1:0-32203 GCA_029593785.1 Cabassous unicinctus
TGTATGACCGTTAACTTTGTTTGGTCTTATGTGTCTCATATTATCCATATCAAACAAGGTCATTGTGGAAGTTTGATATTATTTATGAATTCAAAAAGAGATATCGATTGTTTGTAAACTGTTCCTTTGGGTTTGATGCCATTTGATTGTATTCGATTCAGCTGAGATGTCTTTGATTAAATTATGTTTAGATTAGGGCCTTGAATTGATGACATCATTAGGGCAACTCAGAGTTGATTCACCCATGTTATCAGGGTGAATCAGATTTGAGTTCCTGCCCCCTTGTTGGGCAATATAAATGGATGCTCAAACAAAAAGTCACAGAGACATAGATACACAGAGAAAATACACGGAGGAAGGGAGCTCCACAGACATGGAAGAGGATCCTGTGGCCCCAGGAAGAGAGATGAGACATTTGCCTAATAGTTTAGAGCTGACCTCTTGAAGACCCCAGAGAAGCTGAGCCTGGAAAGAAACAATCCATCCAACATACAGCTGAGATTAGAAGGAGCTGGGACTAAAGAGAAATAAGAGGAAAAAGGAAGGCTGAACTCTCACAGACATTTTTGACCATCTTATTTCAACACATGGTAAAAGACTTTGGTGAAGAAGCAACATTGAGTTGGACTCTTTAGGGCCTTGCAAGTTGCTACACCAAATAAAAAGCTTTTATAAAATCAAACAGATGTTTGGTATTTTACATCAGCACACCTCTGAATGACTAATACAGCAATGAAAACTGATAATAATTTGTTTATTTATTTTGAGAGATTAAAAGGTTGAATAGTTTCTTGGAGAAGTCAGACCAGCAGAGAAAGTCATCTCCAGCTGCTGCCATTACTCCATTACCAGAGAGAGGCAAAGGTAGGCAGAGTTTGATCTGCTTCTGGAGGAAACCTAGCCAGGTCAAACCCACCAGTCAAAAAAGCAAAGGACAGCCCCTGTTTCAGACCTACCTCAAGCAGAAGGTCGTGGGTGAACAGAGCACCTTCTAGGAACAGTGAGGAACAGCTTGCTGAAGGTGTCCTTTCCCCAAGAAAAGGGGGAGGCAAGGTCTTGTGAAGCTAGTGGCTGTTGACTAGATAACACAAATCACAGGACCTTGGATTTGTGGAAGTTTCAAGGAGGATAGGCTGGCAACCTCATTCCCAACCATACCCCCAACAGGTGCTTAGGCAGCCAAGAATTAAAGACACAGCAACACTTTAAAGTTGTGAGGAATAGCTGGCTGAAGACCACCACCTGCTGGGTAGGTCAGGAAAGCATAGGATATGGGAGGCAAGGAGAGGTTTGCTAGACTTTCAGGTCTAGTCCATGGGTATATTGGAAATATCAACAAACATTTGGTGGATTCTGGGGTCTGATTTGGTGGGGAAAACAGATCTGGGTAAGCTGTTCCCAGGGGAGCCTACTCCAGAATTAGCTCTCCGAGGAACAGCAGAAAAAGAAAACAAAAAAAATGTTCAAAATTCTTGAGTTATAGTAAGAGTTGTGACATTACAAAATAAATATGCATAACATCATACAGGGGTCCTATATATCACCTTTCCATGAACAACTTGCATTGTTTTGATACATTTGTTACAAACTATGCAAGAGCATTGTCAAAATATTAATACTAACTATAGTCCATATCTTACATTTGGTATAATTTCCCCCAACCACCATTTTTTTAAACAAATCAATTTTATTGATACATATTAATAAACATATAATTCATCCAAAGTGTAAAATCAATGGTATTTGATGTAATCACATAGTTATGCTTCATCACTTCAATCGTTTTTAAAGAATTTTCATTATTTCAATAATAATAATAATAAACAAAAAAAAGACAAACAAGGAAATTCCTCCCCTCTCAATCCGTTCCCCCAGCTGTACATTGCTGCTATTTTTTCCTATTCTTGCACAATTATTTATCTGTTTATTAAGCAGTTTTATTGAGATAACTTAACATACCATATGATCTATCCAAAGTGAATAATCAATGACATTATTTTAGCCATTAAAAAGACCTTTATTGTAAAATTGTAAAATAAACAGAAAAATAGATTGAAAGAAATTACAAATTTTAAAAGAGAGTGTATGCCCAAGTTAGATTTAATATAATCAATTATAAGAAATAGGTAGGATAGTAATAAACATTTACAAATACTAATAAAATCTAATATAATAGAAATTAATTGTGACATAATTCTAATTTTTATATTACAGCTCTAACTATTGGAAATAATAATCTGTAAGAAAGAAAGAAATTGTTGGTTTAGTTATTTAATTTCCATTTCGATCATAATTCTTCCTGGATAATCAAATCCTTATTTGGAAATTCTTCACATCTTATTGGAATGAATTACAGCAAATAACAATAGACCAACTCATAATTTTATAAGGCAGAAAAACTCAAAGGGTTTTTCAACAGTAGTCATGTTAAATCATTATTGATCTAGATGGATTATTTTAATTAATGAGTATGTATAAGAAAGGATTTTTAAAAAATGAAGTGTTCAAAAATATATCTCTTCTTCAGTCCTCCTCAATTAAAAGGAAATGTTTATTTTGTTGAAGAAACTTATAGAATATTCATCACAGGAAAAAATTGTTAGTTGCACTGAGTAATTATTGTTTATATAATATAATAGTTATCTTTTACATTTATCTGGTCTACTCCAGCTCTTTTCTGGTTACTATTTTCATGGAATACCGTTTTCCAATCATTCACTTTTAACCTGGTTGTGTCATTTTGTCTGAGGTGAGTCTCTGGTTGACAACATATAGACAGCTCATTTCATAAATCCATTCTATCACTCTATGTCTTTTGATTGGGGAGTTCAAGCCATTAATATTCAGTGTTATTACTGTGAAGGCATTACTTACTTCATCCATTTTGTCCTTTGGTTTTCTGTTGTCATACTGTTCTATTGTCTGTTTTATTGTACTTTAGTATACCCTTCCTAATAATCTTCATTTCTAAACTCTTCTCTGAATTGCTCACCCTTGCTTTTCAAGCTGCAGCACCCTCATTAGTATTTCATGTAAATCTTGTCTTTTGGTAACATATTCTATCAGTTTTTGTTTGTCTGTGAAGACTTTGAACTCACCCTAATTTTTGAAGGACAGCTTTGTCAGATACAGAAATCTTGTTTCATGTATGAATGACATACTTCAATAACAAATATATTTTAAAATATGAACTAAATATGAAGAACAAACACATGAAGTTAAAACCTAGAGTATAGGTTATTAGGAGATACGCAGGCTAAAAAAGCCTACTGATGCTTAATGTATGTAGAAGTTTTAATTAACTTTACTGTAAAAGTGTGGAAATGTATAGAGTTGATGGTAACACCTTACAGTGAGTAGCAGCTGGTTCATAAATGGGAATGTGGCTGAAAAGTGTGGTCTAGGGTTGTAAGTGTCAATTGAAAGAATGCAAGAGATAATCTAAGGACTGATAACACAGTGAACTCAGAGGTGGTTGAGTATTGTGGTTGATGCAACAGATGCAAAAGTGCCCTTCTGTGAGGTAAAGCAGATGTATATCACTATTGCACGGTGGTGGGAATGTGGAGAAGCATGGGGAAAATACAATTGGTGTGACCTATGGACTGGAGTTAACAACAAAATTGTGATATTCATGTATCTATGCCAAAGATGTACTGCATTGATAATAGGGGAGTATGGAAAAAGTGTGCCAAATGTATGCTATGGACCATGGTGGGTGGTAATAATGTGATGATATTATCTCATAATCTGTAACAAATATTCCTCCATGGAGTTGTTTGTTGATGAAGGGATGTTGTATGGGAATCTACACATGTACATGATTGTTTTGTAAGTTCACAACTCCTATTATAAAAACATATTTTTAAAAATGATAATAGGATGGGTTGGGGAAAAATTTGCCAAATGTAAGATATGGACTATTATTAGTAAAATTTTGATGATATTCTTTCATAATTTATAACAAATATCTCAAAACAATGATAGGTGTTGGTGGTGTATGGGACCCCTGTATGATGTTCTGCATGTTTCTTTGGTAAGTTCACAATTTTACTATTCTGTTATTGTTTATGTATGTTGGTATATGAATGATATACTTCAATAAAATTTTAAGAAACAAAATAAATACTTAGAGTTAAATAAAAAATAATCAGAACAGATTAACATTCCCAGGGGAGAAACAGGGGAAAGGAAGCTTGCTCCTAGGAATGAAATTTGTGCACAAATAGTACAATCTCAAAGATCATACAATATATTCAGCAGGAATCAGATGAATAAGGGCTGAAAAAATGTGATTAGTTAACCAAAGGATATTGTAAATGTCTAAAATAAGTTGAAACAAGTATTAAAGAGAAACATGAGCATGAAGCCATTAACAATAAAACTCTTGGCTAAAGAGAAACCCAGAACCTAGAATAAACACATCAAGAAAATCAGATCCCAAAACACCATCAAAACATTTTAAGCTTACTAAAAAGTAGGAAGATATGGCACAGTCAAAGGAATACATTAAACCTCCAGATGATAAATAGGTGTTGAGACAACTAATTATAGATGGTCATCAAAACGCTTTAATAAATTCAGTGAAATGGCTAAAGAGATTAAGGAAGACCCTGTGTGAACACAAAGAAAAATTTGAAAGCATACAAAGAAAAATTTGAAAGCATGCAAAGAAAAATAACAGATCTTATGGGAATTAAAGGCACTATAAATCAAATTATACACTAGAGGCATACAACAGCAGAATTTAAGAAACAGATGAAAGGAGTAGTGGCATAGAGGACAGGGCTTCTGCAACCAAGCAGATAGAAGAATAGATAGAGAAAAGAATGGAAAAAATTGACTAGAGAGTCAGGGAAGTGAATGATATCAAGTGGTGCACAAACATATCTGTCGTGGTTATCTCAGAAGTACAAGAGAAAGTAAAGGGGATAGAAAGAATATTGGCGGAAGAAATAATGTTTGAAAATTTCCCAATCTTTTGAAAGCCATAGATATCCACATCCAAGACGCAAAACACACTCCAAACAGAATAAATCTGAACAGACTTACTTCAAGACACATACTAATTAGAATGTCAAAGAAAGATTTCTGAAAACATCAAGAGAACAATGAATCATCACTTACAAGGGATCCCCAATAAGACTTAGTACGGATTTCCCATTAGAAAACATGGACTTGAGAAGTCAGCACTATGATTTATTTAATATACAACAGAGAATAACTGCCAGCCAAGAATAATATATCTGGCAAAAATATCTTTCAAAAATGAGATAAAATTTAAGATATTCACAGATAAACAGAAACTGAAAAAGGTCGTTAGCAATAGACAAGACCTACAAGAAATGCTAAAGGAAATTTTACAGGATGAAAGGAAAAAGCAGGAAAGAAAGCCTTGGAAATGAAGCTGCAAATGAGGGTGATTCACAAAAGTAACTAAAAATGTAAGAAAAATTATATATATATGTGTCATATAAAAGCCACAGAGTAATATGAGTGAATTAATTACTGCTTTTACAGTATTAGCATTGAATTTTAATGTCATAAACTATCAAATCAAAAACTCAGTCAGGCAGAATGTAAAAAAAAATGTAAGCCATCTATATGCTGTCTATAAGAGACTCACTTTAGACCTAAGGACACAAATAGACTGAAAGTGAAGGAATGGAAAAATATATTCTACGCATGCAGTAGCCAACAAAAGAAAGCCAAAAGCCAGAGTAGCTTTACTTATATCAGATAAGATAGATTTTATAAGCAAAGCTGCCATTAGCAACAAGAAGGGATAGTATATATTAATAAAAGGGGCAATCCACCAGAAAGAAAGAACAGACATAAATATTTATGCACCTAATTAGGGTGATCCAAAATACATGAAGTGAACACTGACAAAACTGAAGAGAGAAATAGATGTTACTACAATAATGGTTTGAAGCTTAAATAAACCACTCTCATCATTGGATAGTACATCTGAGCAGAGGACCAATACAGAAATGAGAGCATGAATAATATGATAAATGAACTAGACCGAAGAGACATATATAGAACATTGTACCCCAAAACAGCAATATATAAGGTATACATTCTAGTCCAGTATTCATGGATCCTTCTCCATGATACCCAGCATGTTGGGTCATAAAACAGGGCTCAATAATTTTAAAAAGTATTGAAATTATGCAAAGCACTTTCTCTCACCACAATGTAATGAAGCTGAAAATTAATAACAGGGAGAAAAAGGGTAATTCAAAAATCTATGGAGATCAGAAAACACACTCTTAAATAATCAATACATCAAAGAGAAAACCGCAAGAGAAATCAGGAAATATGTCAAGATGAATGAAAAAAAGAGCACAACACATTAAAACCTACAGGATTCAGCAAAGGCAGGGTTTAGAGGGAATTTTATAGACCTAAATGCTTGCATTAAAAAAGAAGAATGAGCTAAATCAAAAGACTAAATTCACACCTTGATTAACTAGAAAAAGGACAGCAAACTAATCCCAAAGGAAGCAGAAGGTAAGAAATAATAAGGATTTAACAGAAATAAATCAAATTAAGAACAAAACCATAAAATCAACAAAACCTAATTTGGTTCTTTGAGAAGATCATCAAAATCAACAACGTCTTAGTTAGATTCACAAAGAAAAACAGAAAAAAGATACAAATGAATAAAATCAGAAATGAGAGGGAGGACATTACTACTTACCCCACAGAAAGAAACAGGAACATAAGGGGTACTATGAAAAAATTTATGCCACTAAACTAAGGTGAAATTGAAAAGTTTCTTTAAACACATGAACAACCTACAGTGACCCTAGAAGAAATGGAAAACCTCAACAAACCAATCCCAAAGAGATTGTCACAGCCATCTAATCCTCCCATAAAATAAAATGCTCAGTACAAGATGGTTGCAGTGGTGAGATCTATCAATAATTCAAAGACAATCCCAGGAAAATCTTGTTCAAACTATTTCAAAATTTTGAAGAGGAGGTGTGGCAGTTTGAGATTATTAATGAATTACAAAAAGAGAGATTATGTTTTTAAACTGACCTGTTCCTTTGAGTGTCATCCCCTTTGATTGCATTAGATTCAGCTGATATGCATATGATAAAAGTATGTTAAGATTAGGGCTTTGATTTGAACAAGTCAGTTGGGTGTAACTTAGTTTAAGTCCCTGCCCCCTTGGTGATCTACATAAATGGACACTCACTCAAGAAGATGCACATAGGTATAGTACAATGTGTGATCCATGAGGAATTATGTTATACTCCAAAAGAACTGCATGAGTTTTCCAATTTTTATATATCTCAAAGGATTATGGGTGATAATGGATATTAAGTGTGTGGGATAATGGTAGAAGTTGGATCCTGCTAAATATATTGACATGGGCTCACTAAGCAGAGAATATGGATATAATGTTATAGCTTAAGGGTTTAGAAAGTCCTTTAACAGTTTGTTTTGGTGACTGGTTGGAATATGTACCAAAAGATAGCCAACATTGCCTGGGGTCAAAATGCCAGAATTGCCTTTGTATAGTGTAGAAGAAGGGATCCAAAAACTTGAAGAAATTGGAATGTTAGGATAGATTTATCACTAAGAACTGCCCACCCACTCCAGGAGTGTCCAGAAGACAGATGTTACACCAGGACTGTGAGGAATAAATTTGTGTGTCTCACTCCATGTTCCCTGAAGAGCTCTGTGGTTTCTATTCTCTGTAGGTCAGATATTACCATGGGAACTGCTGTCACAGGACAAGAATTCTTAAACACTATGAAAAAGATCAGATTCTAGGCTAGCAAAAGCCAAGTGACAGCACTTAATTGCCAAAGAAGGGTGGATTTGGCTACCGCAAAGAAAAGCAGAATCAAAAGCAGCAATCAAAATAGCCTGAGTTGCATAGACCTACTTAATTGACTAACATATCATCATGTACCTAGAAGTAAAATAGATGTACAGTTTATTAAATTCCTAATTGATCTGCATAAGGAGAAGTGTTCTAGGTCAAGAGAATAAAAGCCTAATTTGAATTACATAAAATGAAATTCATGACTGACTGCTTAATAATTCCCAGACTTGAGCATTTACAAAGCCAGAGCCTTTTAAATGAGAGGAAGGTCAAGGTCCCCTTAGGAAAGTATCATGGTACACTGCCAAAAATGTATACTGTTAAAATTCCTCCCAATATTCACCAAAGAGACCTACAGCATTTTACCAGGGAAACTGTACATTGGGGAAAAGGAAAAGATAAGGTATTTTGGGAATTATTAGATTCTGGTTCAAAAGTAACATTAATTCCAGGAGACTCAAAATGTCACTGTGGTTCACCAGTAAGATTAGGGGCTTATGGAGGTCAGATGATTGTTGGAATTTTAGCTTAGATCCATCTCACAGTGGGTCCAGTGAGTTCCTGTACCCATTCTGTGGTTATTTCCCCAGTTCCAGAATGCATAATTCAAAAAGGCATATTCAGCAACTGGCAGAATCCCCACATTGGTTCCAGGACATGTGGTGTGAAACTATTATGGGAGGAAAGGAAAAATGGAAGGCACTAAAACTGCCCCTTTAGAGATTAATAATTGTGTAAGATGTTATTAATGGCGGCCAAGTTGACAAGGCACTGACTGTGATGGTTAGCTTAATGTATCAACTTGTCTAGGTAATGGTATCTAGTTGTTTGGTCAAGCAAGAAATGGACTTTAATCATCACTGAGCTGACTGCATATATGGATAATTATGTCTACAATCAACTGAGGAGATTTCAATCAGTAATAAGTGACATCTCATTTAACCATCTGAAGGCCTTAAAAAAAATAATGATTTCAGCATTTAGAGGAAAAAATTTACATCTCACTTCAGACAGACTTCATCTTCTGGGGAACTCATCAAAGACCTTCACTGGAGTCCCTGGCTTACACCCTGCCCTACAGAATTTGGACTTTTGCATCCCCAATGTCATGTGGGACAATTTCATAAAATCTCATACTATTTACAGATATCTCTGTCAGTTATGTTTCACTAGAGAAACCTGACTAATACACTCAACAATTCCAAAAGCATTTTAAAAAATTATATAACATGGGTAGTAGTACTATTTTGACGATGCTCTTGCAGTTTCTAACAAATGTATCACAACAATGCAAAGTGTTGGTGGAGGGGTGATATATGAGACTCCTGTATGCTGTTATGCATGTTATTTTGTAAGTTAACTTTTACTACACACTTATTTTTTATGTATGTTCATGTACAAATGATATACTTCAATAGAAATATATTTAAAAATTATATAACATGATTTCTAATGTTACCTAGGGTTTTACCCTAGGTATGCAAGGGAGGTTTAACACAAGAAAATCAATCAGTGTAATAAATCACATTAATAAATCAAAGGAGAAAAAGCACAGGATCACACCAATTTCTTTTATCAAGAAACCCAGCATCTTTTCTTTATAAAAACACTTCAAAAATAGGAATAGAGGAAACTTTCTCAACATAAAGTGTATACACAAAAAAACCCACAGCTAACATTGTATTCAATGGTGAAAGACTGAAAGCTTTCCTACTGATATCGGGAGTAAGAAAGGGATGTCCACTGTCACGACTGTTATTCAATAATGTGCTAGAAGTTCTAGCTAGATGATTTAGGCAAGTTAAAGAAATAAAAGGCACACACATAAAAAAGAAGAGGTAGAACTTTTGCCATTGACTAATGATATTATCCCAAACCTAGAAAATCCCAAAAAATTCACAGCAAAACTCCTACAGCTAATACAGGAGTTCATCAAAGTGGCAAGATACAAGATAAATATGCAAAACTCAGTAGCATTTCTATACATTACTAATGTGCCACCATTCCATTTAAAATAGTCTTTAATAGAAGACTATTCCACTATTCCATTTAAAATAGTCTTTAATAGAATATAAAATTTAGGCATAAACTTACCAAGGATATAAAGGACCTGTATTCAGAAAACTGTGTAACATTGCTAAAAGAAACCAAGGAAGACCACATTATTTTAAAGGATGTTCTGAGTTCATGAATTGGAAGACTAAATATTCTTAACATGTCAGTTCTACTCAAATTGATGTACAGATGCAATGTAATTGCAAGAAAACTTCAAATCGACTTTTTGGCAGAAATGGAAAGGCCAATTATCAAAGTTATTTGGAAGATGAAGGGTTCCTATATAGCCATAATTATCTCAAAAATTAGCACAAATATGGAGGACACTCACTTCCTGACTTTAAAGCATATTAATTAGCTGCAGTGTCATAAAGACAGATAGATTTACCAATGGAAGTGAATTGAGAATTCAGAAATGGGCCCTCACATCTATGGTTAATTGATTTTTGAGAAGTCAAATCTACCATCTGGGTCAGAACAATCTATTCAACAAATTGTTCAGGGAGAATTGAATATTCATAGCCAAAAGAAGGGAAGAAGACCCCTATCTTACACCTTATACAAGAAGTAACTCAAAATGGCTAAAAGACCTAAATATAAAAACTAGAACATTAAATTCCTAGAAGAAAATGTATTGGAGCATCTTTAAGATCCATTAGTAAGTGTTTATCTCTTAAATATCAAAATAAATTTATGGGAAACCAAAGTAAAAATATATATAATTGAGGCCTCCTCAAATAAAAAACTTTTGCCTTTCAGTTAACTTTGTCAATAACGTGAAAATGCAGTCTACTCAATGGGAGAAAATATTTGCAAACCACATATCCACATAAGGGATTGATTTCCATGTTATATAAACAGATCATAAAACTCAATGATAAATAGAAATGAAACCCAATAAAAATAATGGGCAAAAGACCTGAATAGACATATTTATTATGAGGAAATAAAAATGACCAAAGAAACACATGGAAGAGATCGTCACAATAGCTAGCTATTACAGAAATGCAGATCAAATTTTCAATGAGAGGGGAGTGGGTGTAGTTCAGTGGTTAAGCACATGCTTTCCGTGTATGAAGGTCCCGGGTTCAATTCCCAGTACCTCCTAAAAAAAAAAAAAAGTAAAAGAAAAAAAACTTCAATGAGATATCATTTCACACCCTATAGAATGACCACTATTATGGGGAAAAAAAGAAAAGAAAACAGAAAACTACATGTGCTGTAGAGGATGTAGAAAAATAGAAGCACTCTTCCATTATTGGAGGGAAAGTAAAGTGGTGCATCCTCTCTGAAGAACAGTTTGGCAGATCCTCAGGAAGCTAAACATAAAACTCCATATGATTAGACAAACCAGCTACTACTTATGAAAACTACCCATGTCTCATCATAAGCCAGGTATATTACCACAGCACAGTTTGATTTTCTTATCTGAACTCACATATGGCAAAGTGTACTTCACAGTGCAAACATTTAAGCAAGTAATGTATTTTTTTCTACCGATAATTAAGAAGGCATTCTTTTGCAACTTATTGGGAGTGAAAATATATAAAGTATTATCTAAGTGAAAATGCATGGAAAATAGCTGTAATAGAAATATTTTTTTCATTTTCTTTTTCAAAAAGCCCTAAATTGTTTATGTTGTAACGTGTAACTCATGAAGTAGTGAGTATTTGATATTGCATTTTTATTACTGTATCATGGTCATTAGGTATTGCATAATATTCCAGTTAGATGGCTTTATGAATTTTGATAAATGTTCAGCTGATGCTCCACATGGAAATTCTCCTGCAAACTGCATGAAAGTACTCCCAGAATGAGATATGACATATTGTTGAATCTTGGTAGATCAGACTGTACATAATGTTCAGATGTTTTTCTCACACAAATAAATTTAATTAAAAAAAAAAACTAAAGTAAATCAAGGAACTGGTGAATGAATAAAATGAGGAATTAGAAATTTTAAAAGGAAACAATTTGGGGGAAAAAACACACAATAACCGTGATCAGAAATACACTTGAAGTGCTCAACAGCAGATTTTAGCAGACAAAATCAAAAACAAAAACAGCCAACTAGAACACAGAACAAATGAAATCCTTCAGTTTAAGAACAGATAGGAAAAAAATAAATAGTGATTAGAGCCTCAGGTATCTATTCAACAAAATCTAGTGTGCCAACATACACATTATCAAATTCTGTGAAAGAAAAGAGGAAAAAAGGAGAAGAATGTTGAAGAAATAATGGAACCAAACTTCCTAAAATGACAAGAGACATTAAAATATACATCCAAGAAACCCAACGAACTCTAAACAAAATAAACTGAAATAGATCTTCAGCAAGAAATATCATAATCAATAGGTCAAATGCCAAATATAAAGAGGGAGTTCAGAAAAAAGCAAGGGAGAAGTACAGAGATCCCCAAGAAGACTTAGTGCTGATTTCTCTTCAGAAAACTTGGAGGTAAAAAGGCAAGGGTACAGCATAGTTAAGTATTGAAAGAGAAAAATAGCGAGTTGGGAATTCTTCATCCAGTAAAAGTATCCTTCAAAAATGAGTTTAAAAGACACTCCCAGATAAAAATAACCTAAGGGAATTCATGAACATGAGACCTTCCCTGAAAGAGATTCTTAGGGGAGTCCTTAAGTACGAAAAGAATAGAGAATAGTAGCTTGGAACCATATAAAGAAATAAATACCTGCAGGAAAGGTAACTGCATGGGTAAATCCAAATGCCAGTACTGATGTATTATTTGTTTATTTATTTTACTGATGTATTCTTGGTATGCAACTCTATGTTTTCATTTCTGACAGTATTTAGAACACAAATGAATATAAAATAATCATATTTCTATATTATAGGTATGCAAAATATAAAGAGATAATATTTGTAAAAAACAATAGAAAGAAGGGTAAACGATAGATTTAGGAGCAGAGAAAGGGTATGCACTTGAATTTAAGTTGGCATCATTTCAATGAACTTTGTGATAAATCTAGGAAGTTAAATACAAACTACATAGTAAACACAAAGATTATATTTAATATATAATATATAGTTATATATAGATTTATATTTAATATATATCTCTCTATATAGTAGTAAATATATATATATATATATAACAAATGAAAAGGAGATTGATTACTCTCACCACAAGAAATCAACTCAAGACTGAATAGTCTGCAGAGGAGGAAATAAGGGACAATAAGGGTGCAAGACATCCAAGATTCAAAGGAAAAAAAATGGTGGAAGTAAGTGCTGCCTTACCAATAATTGTTCTGAATGTAAATGGATGAAACTCTCCCATGAAAAATCACAGATTGGTGGGATGGATAAAAAGCTTGATCCAACTATATATTTTCACAAAAGTCTCACTCTCATTCTAAACCCAAGTGGGCATGTAGGTTGTAAAGTGAATGCATGGGAAAAACAATTCCGTGCAGCTCCTAACCGAAAGAGGACTGACATGGCCATAATATTATCAGAGAAAAGATATTGTCAAAAGCTGCTGTGAGAGACAAAGAAGAACATTGTATATTAGTAAAAGGAGCAAACCACCACGAGAATATATCAATTATTAACATATATGCATGTTATCACAGAGCCCCAAGTAAATGAACCAGTCATTGAACAAGCTAAAGTGAAACATAGTTCTACAATGCTTGTTGGAGATTTCAATTCAAACATTTTCAGTAATGGGTAAAATATCTAGTCACAAGATCAATATGGAAACAGAGGACTTAAATAAACTAGGCCCAAGAGACATAAATTCAGAACATTACAACAGCAAAATAAATATTCTTCTGAAATGAAAACAAGCACACAAATATTCCATTCCCAATTACTCATAAAATGAATAAATCTATACAAAGAAATTATAGCAGTTTTGTATTATTGGTGGATTCCAAAAAAAAATATTGAATTATGTTTGTAAACTGGTGTTTTCTTCCTGGCATATTAGAGTGATTGGAGTCAGAGGTTTTATTTTTAGTTGATTAAATAATGATTAAGGTTTTGATTGGACCATGTCAGTGGGACATTGCATTCCCACTCCCTTGGTGGGAGGGGACTCACAGAGAAACTGACCGCAGAGAAGGGAGGTTAGAGTCTTAATGCTGGAGCCGGGGAAAATACACACACAGAGGAGCTTGGTTGTGAGGAAAGAGAGAAGGCTCTGGAAAAAGAGATGAGCCATTTGCTTGATAGTCTACAGCTAGCTTTGTGGAGAGAAGAAAGCCTGAGCCCAGAGAGAGGCAAGTCCCGGGAAGAGAGGAACCCAGGAAGCCCAAAACCTGGCAGACATCGGCAACCATCTTGCTCTAACACGTGGCCATAAACTTTGATAAGGGAAGTAACTTAGGCTGTATGTCCTTGTAACTCTAAGCTTTTACCCCAAATAAGTACCCTTTATAAAAGCCAACAAATTTCTGGTATTTTGCATCAGCACCCCTTTGGTTGACTAATACAGAAATGAAGATTTTTTAATACTGAAAAGTATAAAACACTGCTGAAAGAAATTAAAGATGACCTATACAAATGGCAACAGATCCTGTGTTCATAAATATGACTACTCAATATGGCCAAAAGCAATCTACAGATTGAAAGTAATACCTATCAAAATCCTAGCAGCTGTTTTTGCAGAAGTGGAAAAGCTGATTCTCAATTTCCTGTTAATTGCAAGGCACCCTAAATAACCAAGTCAATTTTGCAAAGAAAGTACAAGCTACAGATCCCACAATTACTAATTTTAAAACTTACTGCACAGACACAGTAATCAAAATTTAGTGTATTGTTAGCATAAAGATATACATATTTTTAAAAAATTGTTTGAATTGAGAGTTCAGAAATAAACCAATAGATCTATGGTCAACTATTTTTTTTTTTACAAGAGTACCACGTTCATTAATTGGGGAAGGAGCAGTCTCTTCAGCAAAGAGTGTTGGGAAAATTGGATATCCACTTGTAAAAACAATGATGTTGAACAACTACATCAAAATACATCCAGAAATTATCTCTACATGGATCAAGAACCTAGACATAGGAGCTAAATCCATAAAACTCTCAGATGAAAACATAGGAGGTATCCTTTATAGACTGGGATATGTTATTGATTTCTTAGATATGAAAATAAAAGCACAAGCAACTAAAGAAAATATAAATAAAATGGACTTCATTAGAATTATAAACCTTTCTACATAAAAGAACACAATCAGAAGGTGAAAAAGTGACTTAAAACAATGGGTTTCCTTGAAAAGAACTTTTCTTGGAAAACTCCCTACTCTATAAATCTGGTTTTGTTCTATATGATATCAAAATAAATGGACAGGAACAATGATTCACAGAATTTGTTATTTACATTTTTGCTTACATTACATCATTAACAGTCAATATAATTTTAAACATTAATTTTCAATTATATAAAAGTAGGTAGTCAATAATTATGATTATGAATTTATAACATACCAACATGAAATGGAAAGTGTTTTCTTGACTAGGGATTATACCTGGAAAGCATTTTTTGTTTCAAAGAATTAAAAGTTATTTTCTCAGATGTAGGAACTGAAAAGATTGAGCCTGCATATGGAGACATAACAATTTAGAAATGATTATGTAGTTTGAACTTACAGTTATACATAGAAAGGAAAAATTACTTTCTCCAATCTTTCTCCCATGTAAGACTATTAATACATACTTAAATTAACTTTACAAAGACAAGTTTTGGGGGATATAATGATTACCTTCACAGTAACACAAGCAAATATTTTATAGCATAAAGGAAAGTGTAAATTCCTTATTTATTTAACTGAATACAGTTAAATTTATTATTTCTTCAGCTCCAAACAGTGTAAATTCTTAAAAACATTTTCATCTCTGATATTCTGGGACTGCAATATTCTAGTGTGTTGAATAAATATGGTTACAGGTGTAAAGATGGAGATGCTAATTTGATCTTAAAAGTATGATATTGTACTATATGAAGGTATATGGAAGAATGAATTCACCTCTTTCATGTGTATGCCTTTTGAACCCACACTAAACAGCTCTTTTAAACTCAAACTATCTTAAACTGGGAATTAATTTTTGTTAATTAATAAGTAAAATTGCAATTAAAACTTTATAATTGTTAGAAAAAATATAGAAAATATTATGAGTAATAATGTGCTTTGGAATAAGTTTGAAGTTCAACTCTTTTATTCATAAGCTACTTTCCATAGGTGTATATTTATGTATCAATGCAATGGGATGTTTGATATTAGAGAGATTTCACAAATATATATATTATAGTCCTTTACTTAGAATTGTATGTCTTTATTTTAAATCACAAACTCATGTCTTTCAGGATGCTAACAGAAGGCACAATTACAGACCCTCCCTTTTCTCATTATTGCTTTTTTAATTTTCACAGAAATTCAGAACAGTAACAAACATATTCATTTCTGTATTTTCCAAACATGCTCCCTCAATCTGAGATTAAAAACTGTAAATCCTTGTCCCTATGATATTGAGATGTTTAATCATTATTTTCCTGTTAATATAAAATAGTAACAGTCTAATCATTTATTTGATTGAAATGACTAGAGTTTTGACCTGATAACTTTGTCAACTAGCATAAGTTTTAGTTTTGCAGATTTATAAATATATAATAGAGAAGATTTCATTTGAAATTGTGCCATAGAAATCAAGAATTTTCTGGATTTGAAAACTCATAAGTAAAAGACTAAATACTAAGGGATTAGTATGATCTAACACATAAGGTAAATATGGTGATTCCCAAAAGGCTGGTTCTTTTTATGATTACAAATCATAAAGTAAGTAGCATCACCTTAATACATTAATTCCAGTGAAGGAAGGATCTTCTTGTCTGGCTGCATCTGATTCACTTATATAATTGTCTACATTTTCTTCTGAGGATGGGAAGGGTTGTAGCCTCACAACATTTTTCTTTAAAATACTATTTTATTAATTTATATGCCAGGGCTACATAAGGCTGTCACTGCGGGTACCAAATAAGTTTAATTTTCAGGAACATTTTATTTATTCCCAGGACTTCAAAATACTTGCTTACATGCTTTTAGAAATGTGTGTTTCATTAAAATAAAATAAAAAAATAAAAATCAATTAAGACCAAAAGTAAATATTAAATAGATTTGGAAATGTAAGATGATTTAAAATTACATAATCAATGTGATTGTTCCTTAACTTGTCTGAATCTTCATAAGGGGGGAATTTAAATAGTGTGGAATCGAGAGATCAAATACTGACAATGAAAGTAATTAAAATGCAATGTAGCCCATGATAGAATTCAGCTGTTTCCTCACTTTGAATTTGACAGAATCACAGCAATGTTATAAGTATAATATGTTTATATCTGTGAAATAGACATCTATTTTATAAGTTTATTTGCACTGAAACAATAATAATGATAAGCATAATAGCAACAACCATAACAGCATATTGCTTTCATTTTGTGAAAACACTTTGCTGTTTGACTCTATCTGGGATTGCATTTAATGATTTTATTATTGTTAATTTTTAGTATTTTTTATTTTCAGGCACCCTTGGATTTTTGTTCCATCATTGACCACTTCTCTAACCTAGTACTTGTCCTTTCGTACAAATAAATCTGTTTCTTCAATTGTAAAAGGGGAATTAAAAAAAAAAATCTCCCTCATGTAAGAATTTAAGTTCACAACTGCCAGAGGGAAACACAAATGTTAATGCCATTGCATAACCCAGGTGGGCTGTAAGATTTGCCATTTAGTATGTTTAGGAGAAAGTACATTATCTAGATGGTAGTAATGCTTCTGACTTTGGATGTTGAATCTTACCCAAGTGGACATTCCTACTCTGATGAAGGATATGCTTGCTAAAATATGTGCAGTCTATATTTAAAATCAATGAATCATATTACCTGCACCTAAAGAAAGGCTCCTAGGTAAGAACAAATATACATAAGGTATAAGACATCATACAAAGTGGCTCTATAAAGAATGCCCTCTAACAGATCCTGTGAGCCTAGCTAGAATACAGGCTTTGGAAACAAACCAGCTGGCAGAAAGCAAGGAGAATAACTATCACTCTACTCTTACCCTTCCTACACTCAGGGTCACACTAGGACATTCTTGGGAAATAAGCTTTGAGGTAGATTGTCACACAGTAAATTTTGTGGGAGTATTCTTGGGTTCAATACAGCAAGAAATAAAAAAAACAGAATTGGTGCAGGAAGTTGACCTTCAGTGCAGTCACAACTGAGATCTCAGCTGCCCCCATGAGGAGGTCTGGAGATAGGGTAGACCTTGAGAATTGTCCAATATGTGGCCAAGTGGGCCCTCCTTTGTGGACCCACATGAATCAGTCACTGTATCTGGGCTACCCCCAGGAATGGAGTATGGTCTTTGGCTAGGCATTTTTCTTCAATCCAGGACAATTATTGAGATAGCCTGACATTAGAGCTGTCATGTACTAATACTCCTAGCAGCTGTATTAGTAAGTTCTACAATTCTACAGGCTTCTGGGGACCCAGAGCCCAGGCTCCCCTGAAATCCTCAGCATGTAGCTTCCTGAATGTCCTGGACATAAGTTAAAGGTTAACAACCCTCCCCAGAGACGAATGGATGTATAGATGGTATTGTAAACCATAGTCTTCTCAGAATGGTAAAACTTCATTCCTGTGATAATATCACCAGCCTCCATATCTGTCATCATGGGTGCCTAGCAGGGACTTTGTACTCATACCCTATGGAATGGCTTTGTTCTGAAACCTCTTATATCACCCCTCAACTTCCTGTCTCTTTTCAGAGTGCTACCTTCATTCCCTGGACTGGAGAATGTAAGTCCAAATAAAGATTATGTCTGACTCAATGCCAGATTCTTTGGTCTCGCAAAGACCCCAGCCCATACCATTCTGTTGGATTGAAACAAGGATCAAGGGGAATAAGCAGCACGCAGAATAAAATATACTACATTATATAAGCTAAAATCAATCAGAAGTCAGAACTTATTCAAACAAAGGATGGTCTCCTATAGTAGAGAGCATGTTTATCATCTGTTGAGGGCAAAGAGATGATCTCTAGCAAAAATGATCAATCCAACAAAAATATGGTTTCTTGGAAATTCTATTTCAGATAGAAGAGTTCAAGTTTTTATTTCAGAAGTTGTCCACAAAGAACATGTTGTCATGAAGAGCTTAACATGACTGGTAGCAACACTAACTTTTGATCTCTTAGGTTGTACATTCCATTACATTCTAGGTACTCCTGGGGATTCTACTTAACTCAGCTTGCATAATAATTCCACTCAAATATATCCTTTGTTCTTAGCTTTCTATCCTCTTAATTAACAGTGTGCCATTACTTAATATATTGCTATCTCATATATTGAAGGTTGTCTTTTTTCTGAGACTGCAAAGAGACACCTAAGTGCCATATTAGGACCAGCTTCAGAAGTTTTTGGTTGGCACCTAAATGCTTATTTATTAAAGATTTCCTTCAGTGAAGGTGTCAGGACCTTCTGCTATCCAAAAGATTCCAATTAGGAACACACTCTATCACAACCCTAATTTACATATAGGATACTTGCTAGGGCTGTGAATCCAAATACCTTTGCAATTCCAGCTCTCTTATGACCAATGTGTGGGCCTGAGATTAACAGCAGTGTGTTCTTTAGCTGCAGGAGATAAAGGTCTCTTCCATTAGGCTATCAACTTTATGGTGGTGACTAACCTTTCTTTATTCAAAATTACTCTTGGTATGGCCCAACAATTCTACAATCCATAAAATTTTTTATATTTCACTTCATCTGTACCTATTACATGAGTGTCAGTGATTGTAATGCTGAGGGACAACTGGAATTTTCAACTTCACCAATTTTTCTGGTCAGCAAAAGATCCAATTACAAATTCTTATCTGGAGAGTCAGCTTCCTATTACCACTTCTCTAGAAATTATCTTAGGCTGACTTCCTTCAGAAGCAGACCTTGAGTGCAAGTAATTTAGATGATCACTGTAAGACCTGCCAGGAAGGAGTGAGATAGTGACACAGGGAAAGAAATGATGCTACTGAATCCGCATATTGCACTTATAGCTACAACGATAAACTCAATCCCACTGAGGATATGTAAAAAGGAAAACATATACCTCATTGCCCTTCTGAATGAAAATTAATAAGAAATGGTGGGAAAGATTTATTTTGGCCTATGTCAATCCATAAGCACTATCCCTCCCATTTTAACTTTTGGTTATGTATACGTATTTGCTGAAATATATTTATGTGTATATTTTCTATCGCCATTTTTTCTTACATGTAGAAAACAGAATCATGTGTTTCAATTATGATATTATTCATATTTTCAACACATAATATAAAGGATATTCAGTGTACAATTGTCATACATTTGGAAGTTGAGAAAAGTAATATGTTAATATATAATTAGAAATATAATTAGGACAACTATATGACCCATGTGAAAATGTAATATTTGCCTGTAATTCCTGTTCTTTTTTTACCTTCAAACCATTCATTTTGGTAACAGCACCTAAATCTGCAGCTGCAAATTTTTTCACTGTAAGCATGTTTATAGTATAGTAACAACTACTAACAAAATATTCCCAAACATTCCACAGAGGAACACTAAGAAATTTCAAAGCAAAAGATTCAGCACACATTGGTGTCATCATCAACATGACAATGTAAACATCCCCTTGAAAAACCTCCCAATATATTCGATAAATATAAGGATAAATTCCAATTTATTAGAACTGTAGAGTATTTTTGGTACTTGTGAAGGACCGCACAAATGCTGAATTAAAGAAAAAAGAAAATAACATATAATAACCTTCCATCCCAGACTGATCAGACCTCTTCCACTCCTCCACATGTTACTGTACAATGCTTGGAAGTTCTCCAGAATCAGTGGCCTAGAACATTCCCAACAAGACACAAACTATATTGAAACTCACAACAGTAGTTATCCATGTTATTCCATGTGTTAATACTGCATTCATTCTTACACTTGAGTAATATTCCATTGTATGTATATACCAGAGTTTGCTTATCCATTCATCTGCTGATGAGCATTTGGATTCTTTCCAACTTTTGACAATAGTGAATAATGTTGCCATGAATATTGGTGTGCATATATCTGTTCATATCCATGCTTTCAATTCCTCTAGGTGTATACCCATTAGTGGGATTGCTGGATCATATGGCAGTTCTACAGTTATTTCCTGAGGAACTATTAGAGTGTCTGCCACAATGGTTGCAACATTCTGCATTCCTACCATCAGTGGATAAGTGTTCCCATTACTCCACATCCTCTCCAACACTTGATGTCCTCTAGTTTTTTAATAGCTGCCAGTCTAATGGGTGTAAGATGATATCTCATTGTAGTTTTGAGTTGCATTTCCCTAATAGCTAGTGATAATGAGCATCTTTTCATGTGATTTGTAGCCATTTGTATTTCTTCTTTGGAGAAGGGTCTATTCAAATCACTTGTCCATTTTTTTAAATGGGTTATTTGTCTTTTTCTTTTCAAGGTGTAGGATTTCTTTTTATATGCTGGATATTAGGCTCTTATCAGATATATGGTTGGCAAATATTTTCTCCCCTTGAGTAGGCTACCTTTTCAATTTCTTGACAAACTCTTTTGAGGTACCATAGTTTTTTATTCTGAGGATGTCCCATTTAATTATTTTTTCTTTTGTAGCTTGTGATTTGGGTCAGAAGTTCATGAAACCACATCCTAAAACAAGATCTTGCAGATGTTTCCCTACATTATCTTCCTAGATCTTTATGGTCTTTATTCTTATATTTAGTTCTTTGATCTATCTTGAGTCAATTTTTGCGTAAGGTGTGAGATGGTGTTCCTCTTTCATTCTTTTGGATATGAGTATCCAGTTATTCAAGCACCCTTTTTTGAAGAGGCCATTATCTCTCAGTTGAGTGGACTTGGTGGTCTTGTTTAATATTAGTTACCTGTATATATGAGGATCTATATCAGAACTCTAAGTTTGGTTCCATTGGTTACTATGTCTATCCTTGTGCCAATATCATGCAGTTTTGACCACTATAGCTTTGTAGTATGTTTTAAAGTCAGGTAGTATCTTTCCTCTCATTTCATTTTTCTTTTTCAATAAGTCTTTGTCTACTTAGGGCCCCTTGCCCTTCCAAATAAATTTCATAGTTAGCTTTTCCAATTCAGTATAAAATGTTGTGGTAATTTTTATTGGGATTCAGTTCAGGTAAGATAGGCATCTTCATGAAGTTTAGTCTTTCTATCCATGGAAAGGTAATATTCTTTCATTTATTTAGGTCTTCTTTGATTTCCTTTAACAGTGTTGTGTAGTTTTCTGCATACAAATTGTTTACATCTTTGGTTAAATTTATTCCTAGGCATTTGATTCTTTTAGTTGTTATTGAAAAGGGATTTTTTTCTTGATTTTCTCCTCAAATTGCTCATTAGTTGTGTACAGAAATGCTACTGATTTTTTCACATTGCTATTATAACCTACCCCTTTACTGAGTTCATTTAAAAGCTTTAGAAGCTTTGTTGTAGATTTCTAGGGCTTTTGGGGTATAGGATCTTGTTATCTGCAAATATTGAAATTTTACTTCTTCCTTTCCAATTTGGATGCCTTTTATATCTTTTTCTTGCCTAAATGCTCAAGCAACTATTTATAACACAATACAGGCACTGAGACCTAAGTATGCAGAGAACTGAGGTAGGACATAAGCTGCTGAGGATTGCTGCATAAAATATGTCCCTTTCTAGAAACGGGAAAAATAGAACAAGACCACAACAGAATGGTGGCAGACATATGTTGTACTCACTCAATCCAGTTACTTCAAAGGGATTCCCTAAGTTAAAAACAAACTTCTGGACTGACCTACTTTTCTGGACTATCCCTGTGAGCTTCACAATGTCAGAATAACCTATGGAGAAGAAATCAGAGACAAAAATCCTCACAAATATAAAATAAAACAAGGGGGCTTAACTGACCATTTTTAAGACTGAAGTGTCCCAGAAATGTAAAGTGTAAGGAAAACAGCACACTGATTGAGGAAGAGAATTTAAACTAATCATAGATACTTGACAGAAAATTCTGCACAAAAGCAAACAGAACTGAACAAGATTCTAGGAGAATGTAGAGAGAAAATGAAGATTTCTCCTTGAGGTGAAACAATTACAAAATATGTACAATCTTAAAAAGGCACCACATATCCAGGGTATGTATCCGATGAAGATTTGAACAAATCTCATCCATTAAACATGGGCTATTTTAAAGATATAGAATAAGTTGGGAAAACTATCAAAGAATATTTAACACAAGCCAGTAAAAATAAAATTCTAATCAAGAGGGGGAAACTGATATAAACACTGCCTATAAAATAGTAACACTAAATGTTAAGATATTAAGTTATCCAAACAAATAATAGTTATCTGCAGATGCAAATACATAAGATCAAAAATGAGAAGGGAGGCATTACTACTGACCCCACAAAAATAAAAAGGATCATCAGAAGTTACTATAAACATCTGCATGAAAACAAATTAGAAACCCCAGATAAAAAACACACATTCCTAAAAATGCACTCATCCTACACTGACTCTAGAAGGAAGAGAAGTCCTCAAAAGACCAACTATAAGAGAAGTGATTGAATCAGTCATAGAAAACCTCTTAACAAAGAAAATTCCAGAATCAGATGGCTTCACTGGTAAATTCTACCAATAATTCCTAGAAAAATTAATACTAATCCTGCTCAAATTCTTTCAAAAAATTGATAAGGAGGGAACATTACCTAACACATTCTATAAAGCCAACACCACACCAATATGATAGCCATAAAAACACACTATGAGAAAAGAAAATCACAGACAAATTTCTCTTATGAATATAGATTCAGAAATTCTCAACAAAATACTTGCAATTCAAATCCAACAGCTTATTTAAAGAATTATACACAATTATCAAGTGGGATTTATCATACATATGCAAGGATAGTTTTTTATGGATCAACATAAGAAAATCAATTAATATAATACAGCACATTAACAAAATAAAGGGGAAAAAACACATGATCATCTCCTTGAAACAAACAACAACAACAACAAAAAAAAACATTTGACAAAGCCCAGTACTTTTATTTGTTAAAATAGTTGGAAATATGAATAAAATAAAACACCCTCAACACAATAAAAGGCATATATGAAAAACGCAGTTATCACATTCAATGGTCTTTCAAGACCAAAATCTCTTTTTCTAATATCTGGAACAATACAAGGATGCCCATTTTCACTACTTTTAGTTATCATTGTACTGGAAGTTCTAGCCAGAGCAGTTAGGCAAGATAAATATATAAAAGTCAACAAAATTGAAAAGGAAAAGTAAAATTTCATTATTTGCAGATGTCATGATTGTATACACAGAAATACATGAAAGAGCTATATTCATTAGTTATTAGAGCTAATAAATAAATTTAGCAAAAATGGTGGGTTACAAGTAGGATAGGAAATCAAGGGGGAAAGTCCATTTACAATAGCAAATAAAAGAATCAAATACCTAGAAGTAAATTTAACCAGGGATGTAAAGGACTTTTAAACAGAAATCTAAAAAACAGTGCTAAAATAAATCAAAGAAGACCTAAATAAATGTAAGTAAATTTCGTGTTCATGGATTGCAAGACTAAATAACATTAAGATGCCAATTCTAGCAAAAATAATTTAAAAATCTACATAATTCCAATCAAAATACCAACAGCCTACATTGAAGAAATGGAAAAATCAATTATTGAATTTATTTGAAAGGGTTAGGGGCCCCAAATAGCCACAATCTTCTTAAAAAAGGAGAACAAAGTCAGAGGAGTCTCACTTCCTGACTTTAAAATATATCACAATGGTAGTCAAAACAGAATGGTACTTTCACAAGGATAATTATTTTGGTGAATTGAACTGAATTGAATTGAATTGAATTGGAATGTTCAGAAATAGGGATGCATAGCAACTGGTGAATTCACATTTTATGAGTCTGTTGAGTCCACTCAATTAGGAAAGAATAGTCTACTCAAAGAATGGTGCTTGAAGAATTCATATGCAAAAGAATGAAAGAGGACCTCTATCTCACACCATATTCAAAAATTTACTAAAAAATGAATCAAAGACCTAAATATAAGAATTATGTCTATAAAGCTCCTAGACAAAAATGTAGTGAAACATCTTCAGAATCTTGTCTTACACAATGGTTTCTTAGACTTAACACCCAAAGCCCAAGAAGTGAAAGAAAGAAAAAAAAGAAGGTAAATGGGCCTTGCTCAAAAATTAAAACTTTTGTGCTTTAAAGGACTTTGTCATGAAACTCAAAAGATATTCTACTCAATAGTAGAAAACATTTGGAAACCACATATCTGATAATGGTTTCATAACCAGAATATATAAAGAAATCATACAAATCAGCAATAAAAAGACAAACAACCACATTAAAATATGGGTAAAAGACTTGAATAAGCATTTCAACAAATAGTATATGCAATTGCTTTAAAAGCACATGAAAGGATGCTCAACATCGCTAGCCATTAGGAAAATGCATAAAAAAACACAATGAGATATCGTTTGGCACCTACTAGAAAGATCAATGTGTCACTTCAATATTATTTCTGGACTCAAAAATATACATTGGATTATGTTTGTAAACTGGTCTATTCATCTGGGTATATTAGATTGTATTAGATTCAGAGGTTTCACCTTTACTTGATTAAATTAAGATTGGGACTTTGGTTTGGCCATGGCAGTAGTGTCCTACTGCCATCAGTAGGACATTGAGTCCCTGTAGGTGGACACTCAGACAGAAAAAGTAAATACACTGAGAAGGAGAACACAGAGAAGAACAACACAGAAGAATAGAGATAGCTCATCAGACAGGATCCTGTGGCCCTTGGAAGAGAGATGAGCCTCATAGTCTACAGCTGACCTTGTAAAGAGACCAGAGCAGCTGAGCCCAGAAATAAATGAGCCCCAGGAAGAGAACAAACCTTATGCCAGCCTACAGCTGAGATCAGAAGAAGCTGGGGCCATGGAACCTTAAAAGGAAAGAGGAATGCTGAACCCTCACAGATATCACCTGCCATCTTGCACCAACACATGGCAACAGACTTTGGGTGGCAAAGTACCTCTTAAATAACCTTAAGTTGGATTCATTAGGGCTTTATGACTGTAAGCTTCTTCCCCAAATAAATATCCTTTATAAAAGCCAACAGATTTCTGGTACTTTGCAATAGCACCCCTTTGGTTGACTAATACAACTATTATTTAAAAAAATTAAAAGCGTTGGAAAGGATATGGAGAAAAAGAACACTCATTCATTGCTGGTAGGAATGTAAAATGATGAAGCCACTGTGGAAGACAGGTGGCAACTCCTCAGGAAACTAAATATAGAATTACCCAATAGCATGGTGATCTTACAACAAAATAAGTGAAAGTAGGGACACAAACAGATATTTGTACACCAACGTTCATAGAAGCATTTTTCACATTTTTCTGAAAGATTGAAGCATACCAAATGTCCATCAGTGAACCACTGAACAAATATGGTTTATACATAAGATAAATATTATGCAGTTATAAAAAGGAATGCAGTCCTGATATATGCTACAGCATGCATGAACCTTGAGGACATAAAGGTGAATGAAGAAGCCAAGCACAAAAGGACAAATATATGATCTCACTGATATGATCTAACTATTATAAAGAAACATTTACAGTCCCTATGTAGAATATAGATGTATTAGTCAGTCAATGTGGTGCTGATGCAAAATACCAGAAATCTGTTGGCTTTTATAAAGGGTATTTATTTGGGGTAGAATCTTAGTTACTAGGCCATGAAGTGTAAGTTTCTTCCCTCACCAACGTCTGTTGCCATGTGTTGGAGCAAGATGGCTGCCAATGTTTGCCAGGGTTCAGTCTTCCTGGATTCCTCTCTTCCTGTGGCTGTTCCTCTCTGGGCTCAGCTCCTCTGTTTTCCCCACAAGGCCAGCTATGAACTGTCAGGTGAATAGCTCATCTCTTTTCCCAGGGCCTTCTCTCCTTTCTCACAACCAAGCTCCTCTGTGTGTTTACTTCCCAGGGATCCAGCTCAAAAACTCAGCATCAAAATCCCACCTCTGTCCTTTGCCATGTCTTTTATCTCTGTGTCCCCAACCATCAAGGAACAGGGAATCAACACCCTACTGATGTGGCACAATCAAAGCCCTAACCATAATTTAATCACACCCAGATGAACAGACCAGTTTACAAACATAATCCAATATCTACCTTTGGAATTCATAAGTAATGTCAAACTGCTACAATAGGTTACCAGGAAATAACTTGTGAATAGAGAATGGAGAGTTGTAGCTTAAGTTGTACATAATATATATTTAGATTGATAGTAAAATTTTGGAAATGTCTGATGCTTATACTAGCACACCATTGTAAGTGTAATTAACAGCACTGAATTTTATAGGTAAATAGGGTTAAAGGTAGTATCTTTAGGTTGCATATATTATAGGAATAAAAATTAAATATTAAAACATAGGCCTGTATAATACAGCAAACTATATGTGATAGGCCATAATTAATAGCAGGTGCATAAGAATGTTCTTTCAAGAATTATAAGAGATATGACACTAATACAAGGTGTTAATTATAGGGAGGTATATGGGATAAAATACACCTAAAATAAACAATGGATGGTAGTTAAAAGTACTGTTTTCATAATATTTACTTCCAGTTAACAGGGATCCAAACCACAAGTCTTTCCTGGATAACTCCATTTCCATTCCTGATTTACATGGAAATGGTTTACTAGTTCCAAGTTTATTTAAGTCTTCACATGGGGCCTTATCCTCTGGGGGGTTGTATTCAAGAGGCTCATAATTTACCAAACCATCATTTTCTGTTTTCTTTTTCCCAGGAGTTTAGTTTTCAGCTTATCCCTTTCCTCTCACATTTTACTATAAGCTGCAAGGAGAAGCCAGGACATATTTAATACACTTAGTTTGGAAATCTCCTCAGATCAATATCCAAGCTCATCACTTTCAAATTCTGCCTTCCATCTATCATAAGGAGTCATTTTTCCATGTTATCTATCACTTTGGAGAAAGGATCACCTTCCTTCTGGTCATCATTTCTGTCTAAGACCTCAACAAAAGTATCTGTAGCATCCATGTTTTTACTAACAGTCTCATGAAAGCAATCTAGGCCTTTTCTATCAAGCATCTCACAATTCCTCCAAAATCTTCCTCTTGTCAATTTATAAAACCATTTTAACATTTTTAATACTTGTAGACAGCAGCAACCCACTCTCCTGGTACCAATTTCTGTTTCAGTATTTTAAAGCTGCTGATGCAAAAATTACCAGAAATGGGATGGCCCTTATAATGGTGATTTATTAGGATAAAATCTTAGACTTCTGAGACTTTGAAAGTATCAAAATCAAGTCATCTTAAAGATGTTGTTGTTCCACTAAGTTGGGCTTCTGGCATGACAACAAAATGTATCAAAACCTGTGGGGTGCAGCAAAAGTTGTAATAAGAAAGAAATTCATAACCATAAATTCCTACATTAAAAAAGAAGAAAGAGGTAACATTAAATGCCTAGCTGCACATCTGGAAGAATTACAAAAAGAGCAACAAACTAACTGCAAAAGAAATAGAAAGATGGGAATAACAAAAATTAGAGCAGAGCTAAATGAAATTGAGAATCAGAAAGCATTAGAAAAATTATATAATCCAAAAGCATGTTCTTTGAGAAGATTAATAAATTTGACAAACCCTTAGTTAGACTAAAATAGAAAAAAATAGAGAACATGTAAATACATAAAGTAAGAATAGAGGAATGGAATTCACCACTGACCCCACAGAAATAAAGATAAGAGGATATTTGAAAAACTGTAATGCCAAACGATGGGTCATTTAGAAGAAATAGACAAATTCCTAGAAACATACAAGCAGCCTACATTGACAAAAGAAGAAATTGATGAACTCAAAAGACCAGACACAAGTAATGAGATAGAATTAGTCATCAAAAACCTCCCAAATAAGAGGAGCACAGCACCAGATGGCTTCACAGGTGAATTCTACAAAACATTCCAGAAGGAACTAACACCAACTCTGCTTAAATTCTACAAAAAAAATAAAAGTAAAGGGAACATTGCCTAACTCATTCTATGATGCCAACATCACCCTAATACCAAATCCAAAGATGCCACAAGAAAGGAAAACTATAGAGCAATATCTCTAATGAACCTACATGCTAAGATCCTCAACAAAACTCTTGCTTATCATATCAACAACACATCCGACGAATTATACGCCATGATCAAGCAGGCTTCATCCCTGGATTTCAAGGATAGTTCAACATAAGAAAATCAAACAATGTGATACACCACATAAACAGAGCAAAAGAAAAAAAAATCACATGATAATCTCTATAGATTCAGAAAAAACATTTGACAAAATGCAGCACCCTTTCCTTATAAAAACACTTCAAAAGACAAGAATAGAAGGAAATTTCCTCAACATTATAAAGGGTATATATGAAAAATCCAAAGCTAATATGATATTAAATGGAGAAATCTGAAAAGCTTTCCCTCTAAGATCTGGAACAAGACAAGGATGCCCATTTTCACCACTCTTAGTCAATATTGTGTTAGAAGTAATTGTTCAAGCACTTCAGCAAGAAAAAGTTATATAATGCATCCAAATTGGAAAGGAAGAAATAAAGATTTCACTATTTGCAGGTGACATCATCCCAAACCTCAAAAGCCATGAAAAATCTACCACAAAGCTTCTAGAACTTGTAAATGAGTTCAATAAAGTGGCAGGTTATAAGATTGCTGTGCAAAAATCAGTAGCATTTCTATCCACCAATAATGAGCAATCTGAGGAGGAAATCAAGAAAAAATCCCGTTTTCAATAGAAACTAAAAAATCAAATACCTAGAAATAAATTTATTAAAGAGGTAAATGACTTGTATGCAGAAAACTACATAACACTGTTAAAGGAAATCAAAGAAGACCTAAATAAATGGAAGAGTATTTCCTTTTCTTGGAGAGGAAGACTAAATATCATTAAGATGTCTATTTCTACCCAAAGTGAATTACAGATTTAACACAATCCCAATAAAAAGTATGCAGCATTTTTTACTGCACTGAAAAAACTAATTATGAAATTAATTTAAAAGGGCAAAGTGCCCAAAATAGCCAAAGAAATACTGAAAAAGAAAAATGAAATCTGAGGAATCACACTACCTGACTTCAAAACATACTACAAAGCTCCATAGGTCAAAAATGTATGATATTGGCGCAAGGATAGATATACTCACCAATGGAACTGAATTGAGAGTTTTAATATTGTCCTTCAAATATATAATCAACTGATATGTGACCAGGCCACCAAGGTCACTAACCTAAGGGAGAATGGTCTCTTCAACAAATGATGCTTGTAGAACTGGATACCCATAACCAAAAGATAGAGAGAGGAACACTGTCTTACACCTTATAAAAAATTAACTCAAAATACATAAAGACCTAAATATAAGAACCAAGACTATATAGATCTTGGAAGAAAATGTGGGGTAGCATCAACAATATCTTGTATTAGGAAATGATTTCATGAACTTTACACCCAAAGCACAATCAATGAAAGAAAAAGTAGATATATGGGACTTCCTCCAAAAAAAAAAAAAAAAAATTTGCGTGTCAAAGGCATATGTCAAGAAAGTGAAAAGGCAGCCTACACATTGGGAGAAAATATTTGGTAACCATATATCTGATAGGGGTCGAATATCCAGCATATATAAAGAAGTCCCACACCTTCAAAATAAAAAGAGAAAAAACACAATTAAAAAATGGGGAAGTGATTTGAATATACAGTTCTCCAAAGAAGAAATACAAATGGCTGAAAAGCACATAAAAAGACGTTAGTAAATGCTTTGGCAAATAAGACAGGGGAGGGTTACTGGTTTAGTGTGTTGGATGTGGGGGAATGTAGGACAGAGAGCACCTGGTGCAGGATTCCAGGGAATATGTGATTGTTCATCCTGTCATAGTGCATTGTATCAGTGGGTGGAGACCCGCACAATGAATGGGAATTTGTTGGACTTCCATTCTGGGGAGTTCAGGTATTTTATAAGAAAGGCAGGTCCCTCAAAAGCAAAGGCAGTGCCTAATAAAAGAGAACAGGCAAATATGTCAGGCTCTCAATGTTTTAACAAGTAACTACGAATATTGCTCTTTAAGTAGTGAACCTGGCTGGTTGCCATGGTTCCTGAGGGAAGGGGCAAGAAGGAATAGAATAGATGGAACATGGGGCATTTTTCGGGAATTGGAATTATTCTACAAGAGTTTGCAATGATGGATACAGGCCATGTTAAATTTCATAAAAATTTATGAAAGTGTATGTCCCAAAATGTAAGTCATAATATAAATCCTTGTCCATGGTTATTAGCAATGTTTCAATATTTGTACATCAATTTTAATGAATGTACCACCCAGCTGTAAAATGTTATTAACAGATGAAAGGGAAAAATGGGGAAGATGTGGTTATATGGTAATCCCATATATTGTGCATATGACTTTTCTGTAACCTAATGTTTCTTTAAAGACAAAATGAAAAAAAAAAAAAGACACTGGGGGAATAAATAGAAGAAAATGTCACTGTACATACAAGACAACAGATCTTAAAGTGATGAAGGACATAATACCAAATTTTATTTTTTTTAATTTGTTATTTTAATATTTTTTATTTTTAAAATTTTGTATTTTATTTGTTGTTTTAATTTTCTTATTAATTTATGTTCTTATTAATTTTATTCAATTATATGTTGGCTTCATTTTTGAGGAAGTTGTGGATCACAGAAGGGTTACAACTGTGGCAGGTGCTGATCATTAGTACAGGGTGTCAGTGATGGGGGATGCATCGGAGGAGATTCTCTTGGGGCATACCTATAAGGCATATGAAAAATTTCACTTGTACATGGGGCATTGTCATGGTGGGTGGAGATCCACACAATAACTGAAAGAATATCAAATTCACATCCTGGGGAGCTCTGCCACATTCTCTAATAGGGCAGCAAGAATCCCAAATACAGGGGCAGTGACTATGAAGGAGGATGGACCATTGCCAGGCACTTGATATTGATTATTGTACTTATGAACCTATTTTTTTTTAATTGATACTTAGCCCAGTATCATAGGGTGCCTAAGAGTTACCTCCTGAGAGCCTCCTTGTTGCTCAAATGCGGCCTCTCTCTCAGCCAAACTCAGCATATAAATACAT
>JAQZBX010021144.1:0-32502 GCA_029593785.1 Cabassous unicinctus
GGGTGCTCTATCCATTGCGCCACACCCGCTTCCTGCCGTGAGGTTGCTGCATCAGCCCACCGCACCGCGTGCCCTCACAAGGAGGCCTCGGGACGCGAACCCGGGCCTCCCATATGGTAAACGGGGGCTCTATCCACTGAGCCACACCCGCTTCCCTGCTTATCTTCTCTTTAGGAGGCACCAGGAACTGAACCCGGGACCTCCTATATGGGAGAGAGGCACTCAGTTGCTTGAGCCATCACCACTCCCTGCTTTGTTGTGTCTCTCATTGTGTTTTCTCTTTGTGGAATCAGCTTGGTGCATCAGCTCGCCGCGCCAGCCCGTCACGCCAGCTTGCTGTCTTGCCTGTCTTCTCCAGGAGGCACTGGGAACCAAACCTGGGACACCTCCCCCTGCCCCCCATGTGGTAGGCAGGAGCCAAATTGCTTGAGCCACATCCACCCCGTTTTATTTTCTTACATTGAACAATCCTTGCATACCTGGGATAAATCCCACTTGATCACAGTGTATAATTCTTTTAATGTGCTGTTGGGTTTGCCTTGCTAGTATTTTGTTGAGGATTTCTGCATCTATATTCATAAGAGTTATTAATCTGTAATTTACTTCTCTTGTGGTATCTTTATGTGGCTTTGGTATGAGAGTGCTATTGGCCTCAAAGAAAGAATTATGGAGTATTCTTTCCTCTTCAAGTTTTTGGAAGAATTTGAACAAGATTGGTGTTAATTTTTCTTGGAATGTTTGGTAAAATTCTCCTGTGAAGCTATCTGATCTTGGGGTTTTCTTTGTTGGTAGGTTTTTGATGATTGATTCAATCTCTTTTCTAGTTATTGGTTTGTTGAGATCTTCTGTTTCTTTGTGAGTCAGTGTAGGTAGTTTGGGTTTTTCCAGGAATTCATCCATTATCATCTAGGTTATCTAATTTGTTGGTGTACAGTTGTTCATATTATCTTCTTATAGTTCTTTTTATTTCAGTCGGGTTGGGTATTGATTCTATTGTTTTTCTGTTCTCTATTTCATTTATCTCTACTTTAATCTTTGTTATTTCCCTCCTTCTGTTCACTTTGGGTTTAGTTTGCTCTTCTCTTTCTGTTTTTCTCAGTTTTAAGGTTAGGTCTCAGATTTGAAGTCTTTCTTCTGTTTTAATATAAGCATTTAAAGCTATAAATTTCCCTCTTAACACTGCCTTTGTTGCATCCCATACGTTTTGGTATGTTGTATTTTCATTTTCATTTGCCTAAAGATATTTCATAATTTCCCTTGTGATTTCCTCTTTAATCCATTGATTGTTTAGAGTACATTTTAAAATTTCTACATATTTGTGAATTTTCCATTTCTCCCGTGATTGATTTCTAACTTTACTTCATTGTGGTGGGAGAAATGAAATTGTATGATTTCAGTCATTTTGAAATTATTGAGACTTGTTTTGTGACCTAAGATATCCTGAAGAATGATACATGTGCACTTGTATAGTTTGTTGTTGGGTGAAGTGTGAGTATCTTTCAAGGCTTGTATTTCCTTA
This sequence comes from Cabassous unicinctus, assembly GCA_029593785.1. Classification (NCBI taxonomy): domain Eukaryota; kingdom Metazoa; phylum Chordata; class Mammalia; order Cingulata; family Chlamyphoridae; genus Cabassous; species Cabassous unicinctus. The sequence continues at coordinate 1,520 of JAQZBX010021144.1, forward strand.
TTGATCTTCTATCTAGATATTCTATTCATTACTGAAAGTGTTGTATTAAAGTCTCCTACTATTAATGTAGAACATCTATCTCTCCCTTCAAATCTGTCAGTATGTGCTTTATATATTATAGCACTCTGCTATTAAGTGCATATATATATTTTAATTGTTACGTCTTCTTGAATTGACCCCTTTATCAGTATATAATGACCGTCTTTGTCCCTCATAATAGTTTTGACTTAAAGTCTCATTTATCTGATATTAGTGTAACTATCCTAGCTCTCTCTTCATTACTACTTGCATGTATATTTTTTCCTATCATTTTCAACGACTTATGTCTTTGAATTTAAAGTGAGTCTTTTGTAGATAGCATATAGTTGGGTCATGCTTTTTTATCCACTCTTCCAACCACTGCCTTTTGACTGCAGAGTTTAATCCATTTGCATTTAAATTCACTACTGATTATGCAGAACTTCTGCCATTTTGCTGTTTAGTCTTTGTAAGTCTTACACAATTTTTCCTCTCAATTTTTCTGTTAATGCCTACTTTCATATTTATTTGACTTTTTTGTATTGTACCATATTGTAAAATATTTCTGTCTTCATATATTTTTCATATATTTTTCTTGTGGTTACCATGGTGTTAAAATCGAACATTCTAAATATATAAAATCATATTTGATTTGATACCAACTTGACTTTAATAGCATACACATATACTTCCTATAACCCCTCCCCCCCTTTTTTTATAATTGCTACAAATTATATCTTTGTACACTGTACATCCAGAACCATAGATTTATCATTACTTTTATGCATTTACCTGTAGGAAGTAAGATATGGTGCATACCAAAAAATAAACATGATAATACGGCATTTATAATTACCCAAATGATTACTTTTACCAGAGGTCTTTATTTCTTTATGCCACTTTGATCCAGTGTCTTGCATCCTTTCCTTTCAATCTGAAGAACTCCCTTTAGCCTTGCTTGCAAGGCAGGTCTAGTGCTCATCAACTGCCTCAATGTTTGTTTATCTAGGAATGTCTTAATTGTTTGCTCATTTTTGAAAGGAAGTCTCACTGGATATAAAATTCTTGGTTGGCATTTCTTTTTTTTAGCACTTTAAGTATTTCAACCAACTGCCTTCTTGCCTTCGTGGTTTCTGATGAGAAATCAACACTCAGTCTAATTGGGACTCCCTTATACATAACATGTTGCTTTTCTCTTGCAGCTTTCAGAATTCTCTTCTTTTCCTTTGCATTCGACAATTTGATCAGTGTGTGATGGAGTGTTTTTTCCTTCAATTTTATGCTGTTTGGCATTCTCTGGGCTTCTTGGATGCGCATATTCATGTCTTTTGCTAAGTTTGGGAAGTTTTCTGTCATTACTTTCTTTAAGTATTCTTTCTGGCCTTTTCTCTCTTTCTCTTCTTCTGGGAAACCCATAATGCATTTATTGGCTTGCTTTTTTCTTTTTGCTCCTCAGACTGACTCATTTAATTTTAATTGTCTCCGAGTTCACTGATTGTTCTGCCAGCTCCAACCTGCTATTGAAACAACCCTTCTGGGAATTTTTCATTTCAGTTGTTGTCTTCAACTCCAGTAGTGCGGTTGCATTCCTTTTTAAAATATGTCTTTATTGAGAATCTCATATTTTTCATTCATTGTTTTCCTAATATCCTTTCTTTTTTTCTCTGTATTTTCCTTCATTTCCTTGAGCATATTGAAGATCTTTTTTTCTCTAAGTCGTTGTCTGGTAAATCCATGGTCTGCTTTTCTTTGTTGATGTTTTCTGGATTTTTAGCCTCTTCCTTTGGATAGGACATTGATTCCTGTTTCTTTGTTTGTCTTGTAATCTTTTGTTACACACAGTAAATTTTAATATTTTAATATGTTAGCTCTGGGATTTACTCCCTGAGATGTCTGTTCCATAAATTTGTAACTAGCTGGTGATATGACAGAGATTTCCTTATTGTCAGCCCTCCTATCAGGAAGGTCCACCCAAGGGGAATGCAGAGTGCTGGGTCCTTCTCTGTCTTCTGTGGGCCTGTGTCTTGTCCTGGGCTTGTGGTTGCTAGTATTCTTAGGTGTTCCTCTGTTGATGGGAGTTTGAATGTCCCTCTACTTTCCAGGAGACAGACCTTCCCCCTCTTCTGGGTGCTTCTCTGCTGGCCTTAAAGCAGATAAGCCTTTGCCCCAGTCCAGTCTGCCTCAGTTGTTTTTTACACTGCTTTCCTTGTCTCAAGCTGCTTCTGCTGGAGGGCAAATTCTGGGAGGGGGCACACTGGAAAGGAGTTTCCCAAGGCAGTTTTTTCCAGCCTGAATATGGCCTGGGACCCACAAAGGGAGCACTGGCCAGCTCCAAACTGCCCTGGAGAAAGGATGAAGAAGGGGCCAGGAAGGGTGCAAAGAGCTTCTTGAGTGTACCTCAAAGTTGTGCTGTCTTGACTTGCTCAGCAAATGAAGCTCTTCACCTGTCCTTTGCAGCTCTGAGGAAGCATACTTTCTTTAAGTCTTCTCTGCCACATTTGTCCAGGACAGGCTGGAACAATGGTCGCCCTCAGAGCTGGGCACATAGTATTCCAAAGTAGCTAATCAAATCTATGATCAGCAATCAGCCACTGCCTACCCCAGATCTTGGGAAAATGGATTTTTATGTCCCTTTCTGGGACTAGGACGTTATGCCAGGGGCTGAACCTCAATGCTGCCTGCCACAAGAGTGGGGGATAGGCACCGGTAGCTGCCACGTGGAGAGAACAGTTTTATGGTATTTACTGTAATTTACCAGCCTCTTCCTCTCATTCTTCCCTGGATTCTTTACAGTGTTCTACTGCACTCCTGAGTCTCAAAATAGTTCAGACAGTTCCTTCCTGTTTAACAGTTGTTCTGATGGAATAACTGATTCATGGAGCTTTCTACTATGCCATCTTCTCACAGCCAATTAATTTTTGACAAGGATGCCAGGTCCACTCAAATGGGGAAAGAACAGTCTCTTCCACAAGTGGTGCTGGGAAAACTGGCTATCCATATGCAAAAGAATGAAAGTGGACCCCTTCCTCATACCATATACAAAAAAGTAACTCAGAATGGATCGAAGACCTAAATAAAAAACAAAAAAAAACCCTACAAACGTCCTAGAAGGAAATGTAGGGAAACATCTTCAGGACCTTGTGTTACTCAGTAGCTTCTTAGACTTTTCACCAAAAACACAAGCAACAATAGAAAATATAGATAAATGGGACTTCATCAAAATTAAACATTTTTGTGCATGAAAGGACTTTCTCAAGAAGGTAAAAAGACAACCTACAGAAGAGGAGAAAATATTTGGAATCCATATACAGGTATACCTCATTTTATTGTACTTCATTTTATAGAGCTTCTCAGATATTTTATAAACTAAAGGTTTGTGGCAACCCAGCATCGAGCAAGTGCATCAGCACCATTTTTCCAAAAGCATGTGCTTAGTCTGTGTGTCTATGTCACATTTTGGTAATTCTCACAGTATTTCAGACTTTTTCATTATTATATCTGTTATGGTGATCTGTGATCTTTGATGTTAATATTGTAATTGTTTTGGGGCACCATGAATTGTGCCATATAAGATGGCAAACTTAATTGATAAATGTTGTGTGTTCTGACTGCTCTACCACCTGGCCATTCCCCAATTCTCTCCCACACTTCAGGCTTCCCTATATCCTGAGCCACACTATTTAAATTAGGCCAATTAATATACCTACAGTGGCCTCTAAGTGTTGAAGAGAAAGGAAGAATGTTTGCACATCTCTCACATTAAATTAAAAACTAGAAATGATTACGCTTAGTGAGGAAGGCATGTCAAAAGCCAAGATAGGCTGACAGGCTTCTTACACCAAACAGCCAAATTGTGAATGGAAAGGAAAAGTTCTTGAAGGATATTAAAAGTGAAAACACATATGATATGAAGTGCAACAGCCTTATTGCTGATATGGAAAAAGTTTTAGTGGTCTGGATAGATCACACCAACTACAACATTCCCTTAAGCCGTAGCCTAATCCAGACAAGGCCCTAACTCTCTTCAGTTCTATAATGGCTGAGAGAGGTGAGGAAGCTGCAGAAGAAAAGTCTGAAGCTAGCAGAAGTGGGTTCATGAGGTTTAAGGAAAGAAGCCATCTCAATATAAAAGTGCAAGGTGAAGCAACAAGAGCTGATGTAGACTCTGCAGCAAGTTATCCAGAAGATCTAGCTAAGATAACTGATGTAGGCGGCTACGGTAAACAATAGATTTTTCAATGTAGACGGAACAGTCTTATAGTGGAAGATGCCATCTAGGACTTTCATACTAGAGAGAAGTCAGTGCCTGGCTTCAAAGCTGTCCCTCTTGTCAGGGGCTTATGCAGCTAGTGACTTTAAGTTGAAGCCAATGCTCATTTACCATTCCGAAAATCCTCAGGCCCTTAAGAATTACACTAAATCTACTCTGCTTGTGTATGGAACAACAAAGCCTGGATGACAGCACATCTGTTTACAATACTGAATATTTTAAGCCCATCATTGAGACCTTCTACCCAGAAAAAAAAGATTCCTTTCAAGATATGACTGCTCATTGACAATGTACCTGGTCACCCAAGAACTCTGATGGAGATGTACAATGAGATTAATATTGTTTTCATGCCTGCTAATATAATATCCATTCTGCAGCCCATGGATTAAGGAGTCATTTCAACTGTCAAGTCTCATTATTTAAGTACATTTTGTAAGGCTATAGCTGCTGTAGATACTGATTCCTCTGATGGATCTGTGCAAAGTAAATTGAAAACCTTCTGGAAAGGATTCACCATTATAGATGGCATTAAGAACATTCGTGATTCATGGGAAGAGGTCAAAATATCAACATTAACAAGAGTTTGGAAGAAGTTAATTCCAACCCTCATGGATGACTTTGAGGGGTCAAGACTTCAGTGGAGGAAGTAATTGTAGATGTGGTAGAAACAGCAAGAGAACTAGAATTAGAAGTGGATCCTGAAGATATGACTGAATTGCCAAAATCTCATGATAATATTTGAATGGATGAGGTGTAAAAAAAAATGGTTTCTTGAGATGGAATCTACTCCTGGTGACGCTGCTGTGAACATTGTTGAAATGACAACAAAGTATTTAGAATATTTGATAAAATTAATTGATAAAGCAGTGGCAGGGTTTGAGAGGAATGACTCCAATTTTGAAAGAAGTTTTACTGTATATAAACTATCAAATAGCATCACATGCTACAGAGAAATTATTAATGAAAGGAACAGTCAATTGATGTGGCATACTTCATTGTTGTCTTATTTTAAGATAATGCCCCAGCCACCCTAACCTTCAGCAACCATTACCCTGGTTCAGTCAGTAGCTATCAACATTGAAGCAAGACCCTCCACCAGCAAAAAGATTACAACTCACTGATGGTTTAGATAATGGTTATTTCTAAGCAATAAAGTATTTGTAATTGAGGTATGTACATTTTTTTCAGACATAAAGCTATTACACTCTAAATAAACTACAGTATGGTGTAAACATAACTTTTATATGCACTGGGAAACCAGATAACTTGTATAACTCACTTATTGCAGTTTTCACTTTAATGTGGTGGTCTGGAACCAAACCTGCAATATTGCTGAGTTATGCCTGTATCTGATATGGAAGGGTTTAATATCTAGAATATAGAAAGAAGTCCTACAACGCAACAACAAAAAGACAACCCAATTAAAAATGGCCAAAAGATTTGAATAGACATTTCTCCAAAGAAGATACGTACAAATGACCAAATAGCACAGGAAAAGATGCTCAACATCACTAGTAATTAGGGAAATAGAAATCAAAAACACAATGAGATACCATTTTACACCCACTAGAATGTGTGCTATTAAAAATACAGACAAGTGTTCCAGAGGATGTGGAGAAATAGGAACGCGTTCATTGTTGGTAGGTATGTAAAAATGGTTGAAAACAGTTTGGCAGTTCCTCAGAAAGTTAAGTACCGAATTGCTATTTGGCCTTGTAATCCCTCTTCTAGGTAAATACCCAAAAGAACTGAATGCAGGGACTCAAATGAGATATTTGCACACCCATGTTCATAGTGACATTATTTCCAATTGCCAAAAGGTGGAAGCAACCCAGTGTCCATCAGCAGACAAATGGGTAAACAAAATGTGATCTATACATACAATAAAACATTATTCAGCCCTAAAAAGGAATGAAGTTCTGATATATGCGACAATATAGATGAACCTTTAAGACATCATGCTGAGTGAAATAAGCCAGACAAAAAAGGACAAATACTGTATGATCTCACTGATATGAAATAATAATAAGAAAATTCATAGAGTCAGAAACTAGAATACATATTACCAGGCTTCGGGGTGAAAATGGGGAATGGAGAGTTAATATTTAATTGGTATAGAGTTTGTTTGGTGTGATGGAGAAGTTTTAGTAATGGATGGTGGTGAGGGTAGCACAACATTGTGAATGTAATTAACACCATTGAATTGTATATTTCAAAGTGGTTAAAAAGGAAAATTTTAGGTTCTATATATGTTACCAGGATAAAAACAAAAGAAAAGCACCATAGATTTGTAAAACACAAAGAGTGAAACCTAATGTAAACAATGGATTATATATAGTTGATAGTATACTTATGATAATGTTGTTTTATCAATTGTCATAAAAGTACCACACTAATTCAAAATGTTATTAACAGGGAAAACTGTGTGTGTGCGGGGGCTTATATGGGAACTGTTTACTTTCTACATGTATTTCTGTAAACCTACAACTGATCCAATAAAAGAAAAAGGTAAAAAAAACAACAACAACAAAAAAGAAGTTCTGGGATTTGAGAAGTAAAACGTTTTCCGCTCCACTAATTAACTGAGTGTTGTGGAAGAATATATATATACACACAGTATATGATTGTATTCAGAAAGCTTCAAATCCATGTGGAAAGACAAGACTTACAAACATGGCACAATAATAAATGATACTGTTTAATCAGCTTTCAAAGGAGTATAGTTAAAACCAATGAGATGTTACAATAAAGTAAAAGTAATTATTTCATTAATAGAATCGAATGTATAACTGATACTCAGTAAAATTTGAAAATGTTCAATTTACTGTTGTGTTACTTACATTTTTAATTTCATAATTTAGATTTTATCTGTGAAGTGTCACCAGGTAAAAGTCAGGGCCAGCCACTTTACCCAAATAAAATACTTGAACAGATGGAGAAGTTGTATAAGTTAATTTTACTAAATAAATTATATAGTACAGTATCATAATCTCATTTTAACAAAATAATCTTTCAGTAATGTGGGATCTGAGGTTGAGAGATTACAGATTTCTAATAAAATTTTAAAACTTAAAGTTGAGAATTTCACCTTTGATTTTTATTTCAGTAATAATTTTTGCATATGGTACATACACCTTTCTGAATAGATTTTCATCATATCTATGATATATTTTCAGAAATCAGATGATAAAAAAAAATACTGATATTTACCCACTGCTTCTTCTTGGTCTGAGAAATTAGTTGTTTGTGCTGTGTTGCTAGCTTCTTAATTTCTTCTACAAATTCTTCTTTACACTTTTCCTTTACTTGCTTACATTTTCTGTCCATCTCACCCTGCATATTAGCTACAGCTTTATTTACAGCTTGTCTTTTTTCTTCTTCCATTTCAGAACGTAGCTGAAAGCAAAAAAAGTTAGCCACAATGTCAGCTCACAATTACATAGCCCATCTACACATAAACAAAACTATTAATACATAGTTTCTTCTTAAATGATGTACCTCTTCTCTTTATTTCATTAGGATCTATAATAAATTTAGGTGACAAATAGTACTATTAATGGAAATGTTATAAAAGATAGAGCTTTTATTATAGTCTTAGTTTTTAAAAGCTGCTACCTGGTTGAAACGTTTGTAAAAGCAGATAAAACAATATTGGAAATACAGTTCATTATGTCTAGGTTTCAGAAAGCAACATGTTGTATACAGCATTTGTGACTAGCTTTACCTTTTCTAGAGCTTCTCGTACAACTCTTTCAGTTTCTCGCTTGTGATCGGACTTCATTCGGTCTTTAAAGTCATTGAAAATTTTGGTGTATTTGTCATGGCACATGCTTTGACACACTCCATCATTACTGGTCTGGGTGCTTCGGTGCAGCATTCTTGGAGAAGAGGCACTTAACTTCTTGGTCTGAGTTGAAACTGAAACTTTTTCTATTGGCTGAGGCATTGTAGGAATTTCCTGGCTAGAACTTACTGCTTCAGTTTCAGGCTCTGGTTCCTAAAGAAGTAAGAAAAGTGCTTAGACCTAAAACAAAGCAATCTGATTCACCAGCACAAAATCAGACTATTAGGATAAAAATATACTGATGTATATAAATGGTCATATAATAAACTGCTGTTTAAAAAAATGTAATTATCAGCTACAATAATTCTAAACAGTAACTTCATTTATATTTTCATTACATATTAATACTACAGTTTTTGCTTTTAAAATAGACTTTTATCTAGTCTATATGACAAAATTGTCATATAGAATATAAAGTCATTATATACAACTAACAATCATTTCTGTGGACTTATATTCATTAACAAATTTCCTAAAATCCTAAATCACTTCTCACTGAATATGTATGGACTATGCCCAGATTTATACATTGTTTTAAAACATGCATGAATTGTATAATTTAAAAAGGCCAAGCTTGGAGAGCAGATGTGGCTCAAGCAGTTGGGTGCCCACCTCCCTCCCACATGGGAGGTCCCGGGTTCGGTTCCCGATGCCTCCTAAAGAAGACGAGCAGACACAGAGAGCACACAACAGACACAGAGAGCAGACAGTGAGTGCAAACAATGAGGGGGGAGGTGTGGAGAAATAAAAAGGCCAAGTTTAACCATAGTTTCCATCAGTTTTTAAATGCTGGCCTAAATGATTTATAGTTAAGTGCTTTGTTTTTAATACTATGAAAAAATATCAGCATTCCCAAGAAATGTAGTATTGTAAAAGAAAGTGCCTTTCCCACTTAGCCAAACTTTGGTCAGTGGTTGTTTAATTAAAATGGAGATTTTCAGCATGTGTTTGTTATTCTAGTGATAGTAGATATTGATAGGAAAGCGCAAGAGAGTGGGCATAAATTTGATTAATATTATTTGAATGATGGCAGTTGTATTTCACAAGTATCCACTAGGAGTGATTGCTTGACCACAACTTTAAAATATTTCCTGTCAATTTCCACTTAGACACTGCAAGGTCTGGGCAACTTACTTCTTTTTTGGGTTCCACACTTTGATTACGTCGTCCTTTCTTTGCTCTTGGTTCCTGAGTAACCTTCAGCTGTGAGCATTATAAAAGAAATAGCATATTATTGTAGATACTATGAAATACTTTTCTGCTGAAAACATTAGTAATGGACTCACAGGGGAGAATTGAGTAAACCACTCTCACTTTTTTGCATTAGCAATTTCACTATGGTTGTTACCACTTACTTTAATTACCTATTCTGGTAACTGATGGCTTGAAAGAGTTAGTGTACCTTCAAAAAATGTGCAGCTCATCTCACTGGTAGGGTCAGGCTCATGGTTGTTGATGGTTTTTTAAATTTATTTGAATTATTTTGTTTTAATTTTGCAGAGCACTTTACAATTGTTTATATGAAAGGAAAAATGTCAGAATCTGTTCATTACAGTGAGGAGTGTACCCTAACAATTTTCACATTTAAAATAACAATAAGTAATTTTCTTACTGTGACACAACTCACCTGCTCATTACTGGTAGAGGAGATACTGGACTCTGCTTCTTCCTCACCTCGGTCCTCATTCTTAGACTTCCAAAATCTTCCTTCACGAAGGAAACGTTGATGCAGTTCCAGCTCATCACAGGCCTTTTTCCAACCCATACTGCGCTTAACATGCAACCGATGAATGTTGACTGTGATATCCTGGATATTTTCAGAAGGAATCCAGGCTCTGTGGACATTTAAGGGTATACTTAGAAATTTCCAAAATGGTAGGAAAATGTGTATTAGTGGACTCCACCCACTATAAAATACTATTTGTGGCAATTCTAATCTTCTAAGGCCATTAGTTATGACTTGAATAAACAAACTTTTATCCAGTAGAAACTAGTTGAGGTATTTTTGTTTTTTGTAGTCATCAAAGTTCTCAGAATGGGAGTGACTCACAATTACCTCCTAATTATTTATTATTTTCTTTACTCTGCTTAGCTCAAGCCATAGGTCATATTATGTCTTTATAAGTTCTTTTTAAAATGTACTGCTTGTTGGATTTGAATACTGTAAGTTAGTAGGACCCATCTAGCTATTTGCAGATTAGCTCTACAGAAACATTTGAAAATACCCAGAAATTTTTATGTGACATATATATTTATATCTACCTAAAATGAGGGCAACTATAAGATATTACCCAGTAATTTATACTTATATCATGCCCCTATTCCTTATTAGAATAAACCATGATTAACAAATAGAAAAGAATTTACATTATCTAGCAACTAGAATACACTATGAACACAATTTGTGGCCTGTACTATGTGCAATACAGCTATAAGACTATAGAATGAAAAACTATATTTAGTTCTATTGGGAAGAATGCTAAAAATTCAAGAAAAATTTCCCAGGCATTATTTTGAAAGGTTTTAGATTAGTATCAGTCTAGAATGTTGTATCAAGTCAACAAATATTTACTATATACCAGTAAAAGACCTTACAAATACAATGGTGAATTAGAATCTGATTTGATTTTGACTTCTGTGCCTCATTTTACAGCTGAAGATGATGTTGCGCATATGGTTTAAGGTAAACTATTAATTAGTGGCTGGAATCTAGCTAGGGCTCAGGTCTCTTGATTTTTAGGATGGGACTTCTATGTACATTGACTCTGCCTTTAAGGGACTTACAATTTTGTTAGAACTAAGATAATAATTATAATGCAATGCACATGTAGTAAAGGTGAATCTAGGGTGTGGTGGAGAGGAAAAGGGTTTCATTTTGTTGTGAGTGATCAGAAAGCTTTATTTGGACTTGATATTGAAAAATGAATAACGTTTAGACTGGGGACTATATGAGGGGAGAAATTCTAGGCAGAGGAAATGTCATAAGTGAGATATAAAACTTCAGAGATGTTTAAGCAACACTTAGATATTTTCTAGAACATAGAGTACATGTGGAATATAGCACTGTGCACGAAGATTCTTTTCAGTTTACTGATAAATAATTTTCCTACTACAAATATGTAAGATACCATAGTTTTCATTCCTGGCCTATAGTTATGGAGTTTCAGAAATACTAGACTTGTGATTGTTATGAAGCATTCTCTTAAAGAATCATAACTACATGTGCCTAAGCCATAAACATCTAACTTGTTTGTATAAGCTAAGCTATTTGCTTTACAGCTTAAAAGCATATTTTAAATATATAACAAGCCATATTGTTATATGTTAAGAATAACTAAAATTGTTAAATTTGAACTTCCATAACATTATTTATAAATATTACATGAACAATGCAGGTGTCTCATCTGGTAGAGTTTTGTTAAAAACTCTATCAGTATACTACGCTTGGAAAAACTCTAAACTCTACTGCCAAATGCAAAAATGGAATTGTGCTTACGAGGATAAGAGTTCCCTGGCATTTGATTCTGAAGTATTACTATATTTATTCTTTCAGTCAACAAATATTTATAGAGTTCCTACTATGTACTAGAAAAATCAATAAAATTGTTTTTGTTCTCTTTTTAAAAGCAGTTTGCTTTTTAGAGAGAATTCTGTTATAAAAGGTGCTGACTACCTACTTGGAATGAATTTGTGACCTACGAGAGTATTTTTTTGTCCCTTAACTTAAAATATCTATGTATCTATTGAAAATAAAATTGATTCACATCAGTTCTTAAATTAAGTCTCAAGGCAGTACATACGTACACTTCCTAAACTCTTTTAATCAACTCCATTATTGTAGATAGATTTCACTTTTAAAAAATATTACCAGGGTATGATATCTGATATACAAAATAAATAAATAAATAAATAAAAAGATAGGAAACAAACAGAAAAATCACACAATTTAGGGCAAGCCTAATAAAAAGAGTTAGAATCTAATTCAACTATATCTGTACAGCTGTAAATCCTGAATGCTATGAGTATATGCAGAATTAAATGGTTCAGTGATCTGATAGTAAATAAACCTAAAATGTTCTACTTCCTTCTTGCCTGTATTTGATGATTTCCTGCTACCTTTTTCTAGCCTGTACCATCCCACCCTCCAATTATATGCAGTCAAAAGAGTTAGCCTAGTTAGGACAGTAGGAACTTATCAGCTATGATTTTTCTCTGGCAGGCTTAGCTGCATGTTTGTCAAATGTCTTGTAAATCCTACACAACCCTACTTAAGCACCTCTTGTATTTAAACAGGATCACAGTCTATTTTCTTCCTGGAGCTTTACAACTTGCTCAGAATGTAGGAAGGGAGCAGCTTGTTCTGTTTTGAATGTAAAAAGGGACTAGTCAAAAACCATTTATTTGTTTACAGAATTCTTTTTCTCCCACCTGTGTGTAATGATGGACTGTCAACAGAATGATTATTATCAAAACTTGTAAATAGTGACTCCTTCTGGACCATATCCACTTGGTGTATAAGATGTTGCTTAAGTACTTAGAAATTTGTTATTACAATTTTTTAAAAAGTTCATTTTCAGTGAATCCAATACTCTAATATGATAGAGTAGGATTTTTACAGTATGTCCTAATGAATCATTCATTTCAAATATCTTATTGGGTATATGAAACCAAAGAAAAGCAAAGGAAAACTATTCTGTATTGCATAGTAAAATTGTAGATTTTTCTTTTCTAAAATAAAGAAAAATCCTTACAAGTCCCATCTGTCCATAATTGTGTAGATAATATCTCGTAGGAAAGAGGAAGCTTGGAAAAATAAACTCTGGAAATGTAACTTTATGTTTTAATTATGGCTTCAGGTAACAAATTTACTCTAAGAATCTAAATAGCGTCACTCAAATATTATTTTAACATATTTTCTGCATAGTATACCGAATGACATAAAACAAATTAACTCATTATTAATAAAATATCACTCATGTTGAAGATACTATAAAGCTGTATGCAAACTGATAGAAATTCTTAAAAATACATTAAAAATTCTCTGATTATCAGATTGCTCATACCTGTCAGTAAGCTTTAAAAAATAACTGTGAATTTATGTTCTTTCTAAGTTAACTGTGTTTTATTTAATAAAACTGAGAAAAATGGAATCAAACTTTCCCCCTATTCTTTGCATATTTATAATAGCTAACCTCTACAGAGTATTCCCTATGTGCCAGGTATTAGGTACTTAGATCTTTATATACAAAAACTTTCAACCTTCCAAAAACACTTATAGGTAGTTTCGACAAAAGTTCTTATTTTACAAGTGAGGAAACTAATACTCAGAGAGATTAAATAAATTGCCCAAGACTAAAGAAGCAGTATATGATAAAGCCAGGACACAAATCTAGTTAATCTAACCACTCTATCTACTGCTTCGTCTGTGTATCAATTTAGAGATGGATGGCTTCTAAAGACTACCCTTAACCCACCTACTCAGTATACGTTGTCTCACTACAGTTTTTATGAGAAACTGAAACTAAATGAATATGACTTATTAAGCACGTAATGTTAAAATTTTCACTTAATCATACAATTAAAGCATACACTCTTCATATTATTTGATTTATCCTTATTTAATTAATGTTCTTGACATGATTGCAATCTCAGATGGGTGTGTATTTTTCTACAAAAGAACTACTTTTTTGGAAATTTACAGTATTTACAAGTTTCATGCAACTAATCCTATTTAAATTAAATGAAGATTAAGCAAAAATTCATTATGGAGAGGAATAAAGTCTCTTTTGTAGCTTTTCTTCTAATAATAACATTTATACAAGACTTTTACCCTTTGGGCATGGTAGAAAACATTTCATGGATTATGGGGATTATTTTTTGTTAATTTAAATCCTTGCAAGGTATGACTTTTAAATCATGTAGCCAATTTTTGTCATTTTCTTCCACATTAAAATATTTTGTGTGGTGACTTACTTGAAGTTATCTGTGTTAATAAACCCAAAGAAATCACATGTGAATTTTTTATTCATATTATGGCTTGATGAAATTCATCAATCTCTGAGTCTTTTGATAGTTCACAAAACTTGAATTCATATTTTAAAACCAATGCTATTAATGACCACATTATTTAGGACAATACTTCACAATTTCTAATTTTCAATGTACAATGAATATTAAGGTCTTAGCATCACAATTAAGGAAGTAGTTGTAATTCTATAGTCTTATAGTTCAGCATTCCTTTTATGAGGTACTTAACTATGAAAATAATTCTATAGTAATGAAAATGGTTTTTACTCTAGGCATCATATATTTTTGTATTATGAAAATGTAAATTTTTAAACCATACTGTATACATCTCCCTAGCAAAAGAAATTTAAAAATCTAAATTGGAAAAAATGTTATATACATATAATTCTTATGCATACTGAAAGTATTTACATAATTCTTATACCACAAGATTGATACTCTGTTTTCTTCCCTAATTGATAATTTTTGCCTATAGCTTCAAAGGGGCCTTGAAAAGATGGTTGGAACAACTATAATATCATTACAATATTATGAAATGGACACATTCTTAGAACCCTTCTACACCACTACCATTATGAATTCAATCTCTGCATTAATATACTTCTGCGGTTCAACACTGTCAGATATTGAAAATGTCCTCAGTTTAGGAAGTGGTATCTGAAATATACCTAGAAATATAATTTTTAGAAATCATTGTTACCTATGTAAGTAAGTTATGTGCTGGTTTTTGTTTCATCAATTTACAGTAAACTCCCTACTTTATCTGATGGAGAAATTGACAGAACATTGATAAAGGTATAATTTATCACTCTCTTAAGAACTTCTTAAGAAGCATGGATTCATGAATTACCTCTGGTGGTGGTGACCAAAGAAGCGAACGTCAACCTGATTGTCCTCTTTCTGCATGACTTTGGCTGGCCAAAACCCAAAACCTTTCATTTTAGCCCAAACCAGCTCATGATTAGGTATCTGGAAATAAAATGTTTTACCTTGTTATATTGCTTTTAAAGTATATTAAATGCAAGTATACCATTAATATTGAACTACTCTGTCAAGTAGAATCCATTATTCTCAAAATATTTCTTTTCTAACTTCTAAACACATTCATCCTCTCCCCGCCCCCAACCCCCAGGATTGATTGATTTAACCTTCAAGAGAAACATCAAAAAAGTCAAATTTGGATAAGAGAGTAAAGTGAATCTTTACTTCTCAGAAGAGACAGGAAAAAATATTCTCTCTCTAGTCTATAGCATCTTAGAATGAGGCAGTCCCTGAAGGGCCACGTTGAATAGTAACAAACAGAATACCCTAACATAGCTTCATAAAGTGTAATCCAGGGAACTACAGAATCAGTATCACCTGGGACCTTGATAGAAATGGCAGAATTTTGGCTCTACTTAGACCTACTGAATCTAAAATTTGCATTTTAACCACATCCTCAAGGCACTGTCCTGAAGACTGGTTTCTTTCAGGCAGTGTCTTAAGCCCAGTGTCATTTGGGGCTGTGGATCTGAAACACTCACAGACTTAGCACCCTTCCTAAAATGAAATCATGTCATTTTTAAGGGAAATGATGCAGCTGGGACCCCAGGAATGCTATGGATATATGCAAAGCCTTAGAATTCTTGTGAAAGAATGAAAATAAAAGCAAAAATTCACTTTCTGATTCTTTTAAGTTCCTCATATAAAATGAGAAATGGATGACAATCCCAAGTCATTTTTTCCATGTTTCAGTTGTTTATATTTATTGAAACCATATAAATTATAATATAAAGAAAAATATTTAGGAAAGATTGTAATCTTTAAAAAAATTGGAAATAAATTTCCTTAGCACAGTACATTATACACTTAAGAGGTAAAAAACAAAAATCACAAAATTTCACATACACAAGGATAGCAGAACCAATTGTCAGGACGAGCATTTGACAAATAGAAGCAATTCTTGCAAAGCTGTAGTTCATCCAGCTGAAAAAGATAAACTATTTTAGCCTATATAAAATATACATGTACATTAAAATATATAAAATATATTCATGCAAATTCATGAACATATATAGTCTTGAGTTTTATTCCTTATATAATTTTTTGCTTATGTAAGCTTAAATTAGAAAATTTTAAATAAATAACATGGAAGAACCTGTCACTTTCCTGTTAGAACCATCTCTGTGGTCTCATATTTGCACTTAAGAATATAATACAAATTCCTTACAAGCCTGGCCTGGTCTAATCCCTGGCTCACCTTCCAACCTCATTTGGTGTCTTCTCATTATTTAGCTCACAGCTTAATGTTACTTCTTCAAAAATGTCTTCCTGATCTATCTATATCAAATACTCCCTACGAATAACAGCACTCCTCACCTTGCCTCCTTCTTCATTTTAGTCCCATGCTTGTTTTCTTTCGTAACATTTTTTACAACTTGTAAAGAAAGATGTTTTGTTTGTTTCTTTTTATTTCCCCAGTCTCCCTCATTAGAATGTAGCTACATGGGGAAGAAGGCTGTGTATTGTTTAGTTTTATTCCTCCTAACACATTGCCTGGCACATAGTAGACACTTAATAAATATTTGTTGAATGAATAAAAAACAAAAGTCAAATTTGAAATGAATTTAAAAAAACAAAATTTTTTTATATAAACTAAGAGACACTGCAAAGATAGTATAGTTTCAGGTGATTGGTTCAAGTATGATTACAAAAAACTTCCTTAAATATGTATTTCATTTATGTATAAATATGAACCTTGCTTTTTGGTTGTTTTTTGGCCTGTATAGTCTAGGACTCAAATTTTAATCCTTCATTTGAAGAAGGTAACATTTATTGTCTTCTCAGTGCAACATATTAACATGCATTATCTAATACTCAACAGCTCTTAAGAGTAGTTACAGATGAGGAAGCAGGTTTCCTTGTAGAAGTTACTTAGTAACTAAATCTAACTCCCAAGATTTCTCTGAGAACAGTTTAGTCTGATTTTTTTTTCTCTTTTGCATTATTTCACATGTATTTCAAACGTGAAAATAAAAATTACATTTAAAGGAAATGGCATAAATAAAATGTATATAAGAAGAGTGGAATCCTGAAACAATTAATTTGGATTATGGCAAGAGTTAATTGTTAGGCATGAATAGTACCTCATGACATGTGTCTTTATATAGCATCCTCGCTATGTCAGCTTGTTCACTGTCTGCTGTAATTCAAGATAGATATTACCTATTACCAATAATCTAGAAAAACAAGACTATCAAAATTAATACAGCCATTTAATTTTCTTTCAGTTAAGCAAAAGTGGACATATACCATTTCAAAGCAAAATGTGTATCTTATATAAAGTTCAAGCAGCAAAATAAAATTCTATAGGTAGCTTTTATTCTACACTCAAAACCATAATTGTCTAGGTAAAGAGTGACCGCTGCACCTTTAAAGGATGGAATATTAATGGGAAAACAACCAGAATCACTCAAAGCACTTACTAAAAAGCCTCTAAACTAAGACAAATATATACAAAACTATAAAGAATACAATTTCATCTACTACAGTTTTTCCTTTGGTTAGTCAATTCTACCAGATATAACTACATCACCAAATATCCTAAACAGCTTAAACCCTAACATCATTAGTTATATATCATTAAGGTATAAATTTTTAAAATTTAATGTTTATAGAAGATATTTCTCAACATGGAATACAAATGGTACTTTTTTAAAACACACACAAAAGAAAAAAAAAATATTCAACCTCCATAAAAAATCACTGTGTTGTGGAGAAGTAATTGAGCATCAGCTTTGAACTCTTCATAACTCCGATATTTCCCTTCATTCACTTTCTGCAGGGGACAAAAAACAAAATGGCAAAAGAGTTACCAGTGAAAAATGTTTGTTTACAATATGTTAACAGCGTTATTAGAGTACAATAGAATTTTTTCCAGGATGACATCAGGACTACTTCTGTGGTACAAGAGAATTGACAGATAGAGAATGTGCTTAAAATTAAATCATCAACTCCATTTGTACTTTGAATACGACAGTAGGATGAAGGATGGCTGATCACATAACCTGGAGCCACACTGTACTCTATTTTTATTTACTGGAGTGAATTTTGTAGCTTAAACATCTCATTTTTCAATAATGATAAAAGCTGCTGCTAAGCTTTGTAAATAATAAACTCTTTAGCCAGCGTGGTTGATTACTAACTACATACATCTACCATTCTTTATAACACAGGAGAACAAAGATTGAAAACTAGAACTTTTTGCCTCTGTGACATTTTACCACCACGACTACTAAGAAAGCATATTTACATTGCTGAATTGGGACTATGTATGGATTTATAAGTAATTTTAAAATATCATCCTAAGTGTTCCTCTATGTACCAAAATAATGCCAGAATGTCTTCTATATTAGAGTGATATATGAAAAGGATTTCCTTCATTGGGTTTTCTGTAACTTTGCCTTTGACTGCCAAAGAGAACAGTTATGGAAGAAGTTTGAGAGGGGTTTTTTTGGGCTAAAATTTTGGATTACGGTATGACAATTAACGCTACCTAGATGTAGCAAGGTACATTTTCTTATCTTGACGATACATTTGAATTTAGTTGGCTGGGAAAATAGCTTGGAATGCTAAAAGCCTCTTGAGAATAACTAAGAACTCAATCATCCCTTTCCTATTCCCTGCCTTTGCACATGTAGTTTCCTTTCTCAGAATGGCAGTTTCCTATGGAAATCCTACAAGACCCAAATCTATTGCCTGCCATTTCTTCCACAACAGCTTTCCAGATTCAGTTAGGTAGTTTGTAAGATAATTTAAAATTATTCTGATGGTCTGCCTATAGGCCATAATGACCAGTCTTAAAATTTTAAAATGAAAAATGAGGTGCAAAATTAGTAATTACAGCAACCTTGACTCCTGGATTTTGCAGTAATTTATAATTAAATATTAACAGACTCATTAATAATCATTAGTTATAGTAGATAAAATTAAAAATTTTAATAAAAAAGAATTAAGTTTTCTAGTTAAAATCTTTATTTTGTTCATGTTCATTTCATTATTTCCCAAGACTCTAGATCATATCTATGCTCAAATTTTTACCTGAGAGAAATCTCTATATACTGCTGCTAAAACTAGAAAACTATGTCTAGAAATGAATTCTCTAAATATTAAATTAACTTGGCTACAGTAAGTATTCTTTAATCTACAAGTATCAAGAATCTACAGGTTGGTTAAAACCAGGTCTTTCAAAAGATGACACCTAATTTGCATGAGAGTAAGTACATGAAATTTAAAACAAATAATAATGCCTCACTGAATAGTCATTACTTTTCTGTTTTAGTAAGAGAGTGGGGGGGGGAAATACACTCTCAAGGAAAGAAAAGCAACCAGAATTAATTAAAAAAAATTTTTTAAACTATCAAGTTAAAAAATATAAGTGAAGTAGAAATAAGGAACTGATTTTACCTCTTGAATGGTGGGAACATCAACAGCTGAATGTACCAGCCTCCTGTACATCGGATGCTTATTGTCTTTCCCCTTTTTATTAAGATCTATGGCCTAAAAGATTGTTAGACAAACCAATTTTAAATGGGGCTAAATTAGAAAGGGAAAACATCAATTCCTAAAAATAAAATATTTTCTACCTCTAAAGAGAAATTATAAAAGAAATATCTTAAAATTTAACTGGAAAGTGTATGTATATAATTTAATGTAGCATTCCTTAAAGTTGTGATAAAACAGTTATTTTGGAAAATTTTAGTTCATTTGAAACACTAATTATCAATGATAATATTCATTCCGATAAATATAATTAAAAATATAAATATTTCTAATCTAATGCAGCTAAAAAAAAAAGTACTTATGTCAAAATAAAGACAAAACAAAAAATCTAAAAGCCTTTTATAGAATGATTTACTGCACAAAGCAATATGACAGCAATGGTTTTCATGCTTACATTGCTATATCTAAGTTTGTTACTTTTCAGTCACTAACTTTAAGAACGAACCAGAGTTAAATATATTTTGGGCAATTTGAAAGATTTCCTCAGCAGGACTCACCCGCTCCTTCATGCGGGAGACAATGAATCTCAGGTATGTGCTCATCTCCTGCTTGTTTGTATTTTTTTTCTTAATGCTCTGTTAAAAAAAAACACACACACACACAAAAACAAATATAAAATCTAATAATCTGTACAGTCATGTAAAATACTTACGTATTTAAAGATGATAATATTCAAAGATTTTTATTAAAAGCTACACTAATTCCCAACATATTTGTTAAAGAGGAATATTTGAAATTTGCATATGAAATTGCATTAAATATTACAAGGTGAAAACTGAAAAATATTATGTTGTGCTTGACAGAATAGAGTATTATGCAATTTTTTTCTTTTTATGGTATTTTAAAACTGCAGCCAATTCTAAGATGAAAAGAAATATTAGACCAAATGGGAAATCACTTAGTTTACACAAAAATCAATGGTTAAGTTCTTTAGAGAGCATCTTAAATTAGCAATATTGAATGGTGAATTTTAATATATTATTCTCTCTTTAAAATGTTATTAAAAATTCTGTGTCACTTAAGAATTATGAACACTGCAGCTGCACATGCTGACATATTTATTTTAAAGTGTTATGGATTAATTCAGTAGTAACTCCTATTTCTGTTAGTCTGGCCTTAAATCTAATTAGGTTCTTCAGTTTATCTCTCAGAAAATCCAACTTCACTTGAAGGAAAAAAAAGGATTCTACTTTTAATCTGTCATTTCTAGACAACTAGGAAACAAGGACAAATACTGTTTACTTAGTCAAGGTCAAAAGGTGTAATTATTAAGACATTCATTACAATACTCTAAAGGAAAGCAAGGCAAAATATGAGACACTTGAATATAATTAGATCATATCTCAGAGAAATTGAGTAGATTATGATCACTATTTAATGTATGCTTTAACTTTTCCAGGCCACTAGATCATGTTTCTCTGCCCAGTGATATGATTACTTCCCAAAGAACTTTATACTCAGGAAATCATTTTAATTTGCTAAATACAGTGGAGGAAAAAACAAACATTTTTCATAACTAAGAATTCCTTAACTAGGACTTAAGAGAATTTATTCTACATACACAGAACATTGAACAATCTGGGGGAAAAAACGTGGAAAAACATTTTATCATCTGGAAACTTAAGTTTTATTTCATATATTTCATGTTTAAGGTGCTATTGTATTTCCACTTTTCACCTGGATTCTTTGGCAATGCATAGACATTACTCAATACTACTTATCTGTATCAGAGATATACTGATGGAATTTTTATAAAATAGAGTTGAGCTGAGCATCTGAGTTGGAATTTCTAGGGATAGAGCCTGTGATCTGTATCTGTTTGTTCATTATTTATTTGTTAATTGTTCAGTTGGCTGAGATGCATGGCCAAACTGGGTATCAGTGGCAGAAATACATAGTTTAAAATGCATTGACATTTCCTGGACCACAGACTTTTAATTGGTGTAGCTTGAAAATTCTCATTTTTAACAAGACCGTCAGGAGATTCTCATGCACACTAACATTTGGGAACTATTAGCTGCATCCTCCCTTAAGCCAGAACACTGTAGGGAGTGTTCACAGATGCTCTGTTCCTGCATTCTGCAAATCGTGCAGAAGAAACATTCCATCAGTTAGAAGCACATAATCAGCTACTAATGCTTTTGGATAAATGTTCTTGCTAGCATGGACATCCTTCCATGCCCTGCTTCCTATATAGAACAAGCAGTTTGATGAACTGTCAGATATAGGGACGAGAAAGGGTAAGTAGGTTCTTGGGAAACCTATAGTTAGAGGAGAGAATAAAAAAAATGCTTCTAGTTACATGCTTAATTATCATACCAACTCATGGGTGCACTATTAAAACTGCTTGTCCCAAATATCACTAAATGATCATTAAATTCTAAATTTTTGTAAGTGCAGATATGATGGCAATCAAAACCAGGTTTAGTAATCTAGTAACACTGGGTTATAGTTCGTTCAATAGGTAACATTATTCAGGGGACATATGCAGCCAAACTTTATGTAGTGTTGAAATATAATTTTATGTTCACTAACATGCTTCGCCCTTCCCTCAGTCAAGCAGGGTAGGAATTCTCTCCTCTCTGGATCTATCTTTGAATAACTCGAGCTCAGTTGGAGCAATTAGAGAACTCAAAGCCTAAAGTCTAGTGCTGGGACATCTCGTGTCACTTGTATAGAGACAGTAGGAAGGGATGCCTGAGCACTTAGGAACTAGCCTCTCACTGCATCTAGCACAGTTTGGCTGGGCTTTTATTTTCAGGGCTGCTGTGTAGATCTATTTTACATATGCACAGGAATATTTTATCCTTCCTGCACTGCAAACATAAACCTATGAAGTGCTTCATCCTGTTAGTTTGAATCTAACCTCTTCTGTTTTTAGAACCTTAGAAAATAAAGCAATCCAACGTTTTTTATAGGCGAAAATTATGCATGGCTAGAATCAGAACTAATATCACTATAACTAAAACGTCCTTAACTAGATTGTTCTTTCTTTGAACATACGAGACACTTTGAAACAATATGAGAAGTTTTAGGTAACTTGTACACTGACTAGTTCATGTAATTACCTCGTTAAAGACAGGTCTATTTTCAGAATCTACACAAACCATGGATATTACACGCTCTTCCAATGCTTCAATTTTGGTTTTCATCTGTTTATGTTTTTAAATGAATCACTAATTTAGTTTAACTATGAACAGCAATATTTCTTTCTTTTTGGGATTCTTCTAAAAGCACAGGGTTCATGCTAAGAGCCTTAATTTCCCAAAACTAAATGGTAAAATAGAGGATGGAACTCTGATTCTATATTATGTTTAAATTTGCCTAGACCCAGGTTGCTAGATTATTTCTTTTCTTCTAAAAGCAATTAAATGTGGTCATTTGAGCCTGGAAAAATGACTATTGCAGAAAAATGTAAAGGGAAACAAGGGACGGAATGATGACTCCCCTAGTTAAATGAATATAATTCACACCATTCTTCATAGTTTCATCTAATAGAAAACAGCCCAAAATGTCTTTGAAATATTATCTTTACATACTATGCCAAGAAAGCCTTATGTCATTTAACAAAGTGCTACTCTAACTTAGATATCCTACATCAGTGTTTATCAACTCTGGTTGCACATAGAACCACGTGGAAAATTTTTAAAAACCACCAATGTCCATTCCCATAAAGTTCTAAAACAAACAAAACTTAGCTATGATGGAAAATAATCAGAACAATGGTTGCCAGAGCTAAGGGATGGGTGTGGGGATCTACTGGGCTGGGAACACAAAAGAACCTTATATAGTGATGGGGATGATAATGTTCCATATTTTGATGGGATATGGGTTGTATGCACTTGTCTGTTTCATCAAATGGTACACTTACTTTAAGACTTGTGCATGTCACTATAATGTAAACTTTGCCTCAAAGGTACAATCCCCCAATGTTTAGTTGCTACCCCAAGTTCTGAGAAAGTTGGTTTGGGGATGGGGCCTAGGCATTCATATTTTTAAAAGCTCCTAGGTGTTTCTAATATGCAGTCATGATTGAGAACCCCTGCCCTAACTTTATAAAAGAGCCTGTTTAATTAGGACAAATATATGCAGGCACACCATGGTGGAATAGCTCAGATTTTAAGCTTCCCTGTTGTACTGAGAAAGTGTAAAGTGGTGTATCTTCAAAAGGTGTATCTTTTAAAGTGTTCTTGAGGTTAACCTAAGTTGTTGTTTGTTGGTATAAGTCTCTCAGTCTACTCATTCATATAAATAGGAACACATCTCTCATTATATATGCCAGAAAATGCTATGGTGGCTATATTTTTTTATTTATTGGTCCTTTCAGTTACTACAGTTATAAACTTCAAGGATTTGAATTGTATAGAAGGATTAACCAAAAGGAATTTCACAGCCAAAGAAGATTATTTTGTTGAAAGCATTCATGTTCCTTGCTTATTTTTATTTTTTTAAATTGCTTCCCAAGATATCTTTTTTGGTGACAAATATGGGATTCTGTTGAAAATGTAGGGCAACACTCGACATTATAGAGCCATTCTCAAGAATTTAGATATATATAATAAGCAATTTAAGAAGAGTATCTGAATGGAGTTGTGTTGCCAGTCTGTGTAAACAATGATGGTCTGATAACTAGACCCTACGCTATTCAAGGCTACATATGCCAGAGAGTTTGACAGCAAATTCACAGGCTGAGATGCTTTCTTAGTGAACTGAAGCAAACAAGAGTGGACCCCAAACAGAAACAAAATCTCCCCCAGTAATTTGTAGGGACAAAACTTTTGCTGCAAGATGCTTTCACATTTGATAGACTTGTGGGTTTCGTTGACTGCATTTCTTTTCTAATACTTTCCAATTATTACCTAAAGATATAACATTTCACAAAAGAAATCAACAGAGAATTGCTACTTCTGTTCCAGGACCGACTATAAAAATTCTGAGAATTTCTTAGGTAACATATTGTGGAGCTGCCTTATACCTGAAGTTCAAAACAAGTGTTTCAGTGTGTACCTGTTAGCAAAACCAAGCTATTTACATAGCTTGAGAAAAAGGTACTATAACTAATAGAAATTGAAGGAATAGCTTCTAATGTAAATGCTATTTTGCTTAAAACATTAGTAAGCAGATAGCTCTTGACAACATGGTCAGAAAAACAAAAATAGTATTCCCTATTATCTGCAAATTATTTCAGACCCAATTCTTTTTCAGCTTTCAAAAAAGAATATATCTATTCTCTATTTGCAGACCTCAGGGTTTTTTAGTAGAGGCTACCCTGTGACAATGTGTGGGTCAGAATCCATCATAATAATCCTGGTAAGCATGGGAAACTGTTCATATCACCTGGCTGCATATGGAAGTGAATTTGGTCAACATTTACAAATAATCAAGAAAAATACCGACTACTACATAGCCAAAATTGTTGCAGCCATTTTTAAATGAAAATAATCATATAGCGGAATGCTGAGAGGCGAGTGTGTATATAAGACATCTATTAAAGGAATATATTATTAAATAAGTTATAGATAATTGTGGGGCTGCTTTCCTTTACTGTAAGGACAAAATAATTGAATATCTTGAACATCTTCTTGAGTAAGAAGTTCTTATGCCAGTACTACATCAAATAAGATGCGTCTAGATATAGAGACCATAGACAAAACATGAAGGAACTTCAGTCACACTAAGTGCCTTACAGTGTTTTTGGCTAGAAGAAGGTATTAGCAGTTTTTGTTCCTGTCAAAGTTTATCCACAGCTGATTATTGATAATGATGCCCAAATGCCATTATTTGAGAGAACTTTCAGGATTAAATTCCTTTATTAATCTGGAATTTTCAGTGCTTCCTGTAGACCCAGCTTTTCAATTGTGGACACATATTTTGGCAGTATCCAAGACAAAGAAAAAAGTGTGAAATCAGAAATTGAGATGTCTAGTATATCAGTTAGATATATTTATGCTGCTGTAGTTTTGCCCTATCCAAGTCTCCAAATCTGTAATCAACCTTACTTTTAAAATAAGACAAGGGATTCAAACTTTCTTGGGAATTCACAATATCCATGATCTTCCCACAAGAGAAGAGACCAGAGGTCAGCAGATTTTTTTCTGTAAAAGGCCAGATAGCAAATATTTTAGGCTTTGTGGCCATAAAGTTTGTCTTTGTTGCAACTACTCAACCCTGCAGATATAGTGCAAAAGCAGTCCTAGAGAATACATAAATGCATTGTGTTCTAATAAAACTTGGACACTGAAATTCGAATTTCTTATAATCTTCACATCTCAGAATATTATTCCTCTTCCGATTTTTCTTCAACCATTCAAAAATGTAAAAATCATTCTTAGCTCATGGATGGTACAAAAACAGGTGGCAGGCTTGATTTGGCCAAGGACCATAGTTTGCTGACCTCTGGTCTAAACTCTAAGTTCTGTGAAACCAGGGACCTGTTCTTTTGCCAAGGCCTTGTACAGTATCTGGCATGTAGTAAATGCTCAATAATTATTAGTTGAATTGAACTGATGGCATTACTAAACCACTTCACTGCCTACTAGAAAAACTTGTCCATGTAATGGAACTCTGCAATATGAGAATCCTTCCAAAATTGGAAAGTTATTCACACTCATGTCTGTTAGCGTATTCTGACAAAAATAAACCATTTTGTTTACTTCTGATGTGTAAACTCTCACTACCAGATGATGCCTAAATATCAATTGTTGACTTCTAACAATCAAGAAGATCATCACCAAACCCTCACTTAAAAGTTAGTGAGCTTATGAGCATCTATGGTCCTTGTTGGAAATACAGATTCCTGAGCCCCATCCATAGGGGCTGTCTGGGGTAGGACACCCCGCCCCCCCGCCCCCAGGCTTTGTTTTAAACAAGCATACCAGGTGATTCTGGTGCTAATAGCCTCTGGACCTTATTTGGAAAAACACTGAAGTGCACATAAATTGCCTATTTTGTTTTAGGAATCCAGAAGTTCCAAGATCTCCATAACCCTTTATAATCACAGAATACAAAGGAGTCAAATGAATTTTATCTGCACATAAACAGCCTCTGTTGTTAGGGAAATCATGAAGCTCTACAGTATCTTCTGTAACTACCTGCAACCATGGAATAGAAAGGAATCATGAAGAATTTTTAAGAAATATATGTGTTTGAGCCTTTAAAATAGAGCTGGTCTTGTTGAAGTGGGGATGAGTGGCCCAAAGTCCTGACTACTTCTGCCTCTGATACCGCCAGTACCCCAGCAGTGAAAATCATTTTCTAGGACAATTTTCTAAAAATATATCTACATTCAGTCTTTTTCACCCCAGTATAGACGCACTGAAACCATCTCTTGTCTACAGACCAGAAGAGCAGGCCACCGATTATAGTATATCACACCTATTGCCAGTATTAGTAGTAAAAAACCTGATTAACCCACTTAGGCTTGCTGAATAAACCACATTTAACCATGGGGGATGTATATATAACTTAAATTAAAGGAGTTTAAGAACTTCCTCTAAGCTGTAAAAACATCTTCTTAATCACAGGTAAAAGTTAGATCTCAGGATAATCCAAACCACTAAGAATATCTTGAAGTGGATTCTTAGAGAATTCTGGCAAATAAGACTCCATTCACATTCTAATCTGTAGTCAATAAGTTAGTCCTACAGAATTAATATGGACAGTTTGTTCACATTTACATAAAGATTTTAAAAAACAGCAACGAATGCCACTCTAGCTCTATCTATATTTACTAATTTTTACAAAGTCAGTTCTTTCCTCAGTAATTGAAGTCAGCACATTTTGACTAAGGTCAGCAGTTCAGATGTTATCAGCTCGGTAGATATCCAGTTTAGGGTGGTTTAACACCTTTTAAAGTTATCTTCCCTAAAATCATTGCTACAGGCCACAAAGACTGGTAAAGTTAAAATATATACTATTTCTAAATCCACCACACCCACAGACTGACAAAGAAATTGTTAAAATATTATATTAGAGGGGTCTTAGGCATGTAGGAATTTTATAGTTCAATATGAGTGTTTTTTCTTTTGTAAACTTTAAGTTCATTTGTGGCTTGCTATAAAGATTTGGAAATGGGAAAGGTAAGTTCAGAATAATTTTATTGAACAAAGGTCTTGTATCTATTTGTTACTTTCCCTTTTACACAACTACTCTTTAAAGAAAGAACAAGATTCAAATTGGTATTCCTCAGTGGAATTTCAAGCCTTTCCAGTCTTATCTGATCATAACTTGAATGTCTGTTTTCAAGTCATTGTATGAGTATCATTTGTTCTTTGCTTAATGAAAATTAGGTTCAGCCAGTGGGAATACTACCTATTTTCCCACACCCTTCCCATTCCCACTGTGTGCATTTCGCTTTGCAGAAACAACAAAAGGAAATTATGTGTACTTAGTATATATTTTCAGTTCATCGATTAGAAACATTAAATGATCTATTTATCTAAATTAAATTGTAACCATTCTGATGTAGGAACCAGCTCAATTATTTTCTATTTAATCACTTATAGTTAAAAATAAAAGATAAAAGTTCAATTAAGATCTTAAAAAGCCACCAAAATACAGCACTACCCAATACATTTCAAACGCATATCCAAGTCTTTTTGACCATAACAATGTTAAATTCATTATGGACACCTGGTGGGGAGATGATGATGGACAATGGCCATTCCAGGGAATGGAGAGAGTCTGCAGCCGCAGGCCGGATAATCCCATCCATTTTATCCATGGGATATAAGCCCCCTCTCACTTGGAGGTGGAGTGGACATCACCATCTCAGACTCCTCAGGATTGGGGGAGGAGCTATGGACTAGAGTGGACTTACTGGTATTCTGTTATAGACATATTGTGATTCACGCAATGGTAGTAATTACAACATTAATGTGGAGCCAGTGGCCACTGGACGCTTTGGGGGCAGGGAAAGGGAAATGCAAGGGCTTTTTCAGGACTTGGGAATTATCCCGAGTGACACTGCAATGACAGATATAGGCCATTTTATATTATCATATAACATGCAGAACTGTGTGGGAGAGAGTGTGGTCTACAATGTGAACTATGGTCCATGCTTAGTGGCAAAGCCCCAAGATATGTACATCTATTGCAGGTGATGTGCCACACTAATAAAGGATGTTTATGTGGGAAGTTGTGAGAGGAGTGGGAGGTGGGACACATGGGAATCCCTACAATTTTTGTGTAACATTTATGTAATCTAAGTATCTTTTAAAAAGTAAAAAATAATTATTAATAAATAAATAAATAAATAAATAAATAAATTCATCATGGGAAGGCAATATAGAAAATATGTGAGCTTTTTTCCCCCCCTTGCTTAGGTGGGTCCAGGTAGTTTTATAAAGAGATTAGATAACAATTTTTGAAATCTTCTGGCTTTATCAATATTCCCAATATTTTTTCCTCTGGTTAATCTTGTAGATGAGCAGCAAAACTGCCTTATTAAAGAATCCAGTACAGAAAGAAATTTTTAAAAATAAATTTTCTAATTTTGTTATTATAAAAATTGTTACAATTCTTTAAAAATTTTTAAACATTGGATTAATGTTAATTATAGTTTTCAGTACTATGATTGTATACCATGAAAAGAAAACATGGCTTCTATTTTATTTAAAAATCAAATCTCCATTCCAGATTTATCACATGTTTGAAAGTGAGGGTGATTAATTTCAGGGTAAGAATATATTTCTTACATTTATAAAAGAAGATTGACCAGAAAGCAAGAATAGCTATAGTTTCATATTAGATACATAATAAGGAATTTATGTTAAAAATATTTTCATTTAGCATTTGGTCCCATTTTTATTCTGAACATTAAATGAGTACTCTCCCCACTTTTCAAATTAAAAGATAAACTGTACTGCCTATCTACCTGCAAAGTGAAAACTGGATTCAGAAGTAAATTTCTACCTATGGTTTCAAGAAATAGCTTTCATCATGATTTTTCCTTTAGCTACATGAACAACAATAAGCCACAGTGCAAATGACTCAGACATAACTTATCCAGAACTAAATTAGCAATGACAAGTCAAAATGTACCCAATTAATAAAACTGTAGGTACACTCTTAATGGCTGATTCAGTCTTGATTTAGTTTTAGTAGACCAGTTAAGTCCCTTCATTTGCTTCATTTTTCAGCCTAATGGGTATACTGTAATCAATGTGGAAAAAAATAGTACATGGAGCTTAAAATCCAAATTAATAGTTAATTTAAAATGCCACTATAACCTTTTTCTGTATATTTATTTTCTTTCTTTTTTTTTTTTGGATGTTTTAAGACTTTATTAGCTGCCCCACATTCCTTTTTTATAAAAATTGTGATAACAAATATAAACTAAAATTTGCCCTTTTAACCTTTCTTGAGTGTATAATTCAGTGGAATTAATTAATTTTACAGTGTTGTGTTACCCTTTAAACAATAACTCATTCCTGCCCCTTCCCCCAGCTCTAATCTACTTCCTATCTCTGTGAATATGCTTACTCTTGATATTTCATATATTTAGAACCATATAAACCATACAGTAGTTTTGTCCTTTTGTGTCTGTCTTATTTCACTTAACATAATGCTTTTAAGGTTCGTCCATGTTGCAGCATGTATTAGAATTCCTTTCTATATCTGAATAGTATTCCGTTGTATGTTTATACAACATTTTTTTAATGCATTCATCTGTTGGACACTTGGGTTGTTTGTACTTTTTGGGTATTGTGAAAAGGCCTCTATGAACATTGCTATACAAGTTTCTGTTTGTGTCCCTGCTTTCAGTTTTTTGGGGTTTATACCCAAGAGTGGAATTGCTGGGTCATATGGTAATTCTATACTTAACCTTCCGAGGAACCGCCAAACTGTTTTCCACAGCAGTTAACACCATTTTACATTCCTACCAGCAGTACGCAAGAGTTTTAATTTCTCCACATCCTCACCAATATTTGTTATTTTTCCATTTTTAAAATAATAGCAATCCTATTGGGTGTGAAGTGGTCACTCAT
Source organism: Cabassous unicinctus (assembly GCA_029593785.1). NCBI lineage: Eukaryota > Metazoa > Chordata > Mammalia > Cingulata > Chlamyphoridae > Cabassous > Cabassous unicinctus. The sequence continues at coordinate 32,208 of JAQZBX010021144.1, forward strand.
TGGGGTTTTGATTTGCATTTCCCTTATGGCTAGTTTTCATGTGCTTATTGGCCATTTGTATAGCTTCTTTGAAGAAATGTCTATTTAAGTCCTTGGTCCATTTTTTAATTAGGTTGTTTGTCTTTTGTTGTTGAGTTGTAGGAGTTCTTTGTAAAGTCTGGATATTAAACCCTTACTAAGTATATGATTTCCAAATATTTTCTCCAATTCTGTAAGCTTTTCACTCTCTTGATAATGTCCTTTGATGCAGAAAAGTTTTTTATTTTGATGAAGTCCACTTAATCTATTTTTTATA
>JAQZBX010021145.1:0-11568 GCA_029593785.1 Cabassous unicinctus
CTCTTTGTTGGCTGGCTATGAATACAAGAGGGCTTAGGAGGAGGGCTCTGGGCCCAAACCGACCTGACATCAGCACCAGTGTCCTCGTCTGAGAAGCCGACGTCATGCTATTCGATGGACTTGGTGAGGATTAGAGGAGTAAGGTGGAGCACCTGCCTCTCTACCTGACTCCTACCAGAAGTTTCTTGACAAGTCCTGAATCAAAACAAACCCATAGCTGCTCGGACACCAGGCACTGCCCAGTCCTTTTGCCCACGGAGCCAGATTCGCAACCCATTCACAGTCTATGTGACTTAAATGTGAATTTCCCAATTTTCTCATTGCTCTTCTTGCAATATAAATCCCATTTGTAGCAATTTGTCTAAGACCAAATTCACACCCCGTGTATCTCATCTGGGAAATCCAGGTACAAGTGAGGTTGGGTTGTAGCTGGTTTCAGCTCTGCGCAGCAGCTGGGTCCCTGACTCAGGGGCGGGACTCTGCCCCCTGTATGGCAGCCCTAGGGGAGGTGCAGTTGCTGCCCCAGGACTCCAGCCCCCTCACCTGGAGGAAGGGCCACAGCCGGGGGCATCTCCAGCTCTCACTTGCTGTGCTTTTTCATCTTTCCCTGGCCGCCCCTGGCTTCTGTTGGCTCTGCCTGACTTGCTGGGTGAGGATGCCTGATGCAAAAGGCAGACCAGAGGCAGTTTGCATCTTGTAAGCCACAGAGTGCTGTAAACCCACCCATGGCTCATCTGGGGAGACCTGCTTTATTTAGAGCTTCTGGCTTTATCCACTGTCTCTAACCCCTGAAAGCACACAGAGCCGCTGTCTCTCAGACTCCTACCTCATTCCATGCTCTCCTCTATTATTCTCTAATAGGGGCACATTATAAACCTCTCCCAGACAGAACAGCCACTTTTTTCAATGCCTGCCAAGAGCACCAAGTTTGATAGTCCCATCACCTAGGTTGCTATTTGGCCAATTAATCAGCCAGAGTCAATAGGTAGTAAGGACACTAATTTAAAAAAAAAATCATTTATTTATTTATTGCATTTAATTAAATGGGTTCAGCACCAGGATTTCTCTGTTAATTTTTCCAGAAGAAATGGTGGGTGTCCTTAACGAGGACTCGCTCTGACCCTTACATGGGGTTTCTCCCAAAGCGACACTGAGGCAAAGACTTGGGTGCAGGTATATTATTTAGAGTTTCATCCCAGGAAGCATAAATGCGGGAAGGGGCCAGAGGGACCGGGTGAGTGAAAAGCCAACTTAAGGTGCATTAAATGGGCAGGTTACCAGTGAGGGCTCAGCCGTACTTGGGATCCTCTGTGGAATAAGGTGGAATGCAATTCAGAATTTTCCTGCCAAGGGACAGGGCACTGAGGTACACATCCTCTCGTTGTCATCCCTCAATGAAGCGGATTGCCCCTGGAGAGGGGAAACCGTCAGCAGTGCAGGCTGAAAGGTTCTGGCCTCAGAGAAAGCACTCAGGCCCAGTTCTTTGCATTTTTGAGAGCTGTCCCAGAGCCTGCAGGGAAGTCACTTTATGAGTTGGAGGGGCTATGGAGTGGGGTACCAGTGGCACCTGCCACTCACTTATGGAGAAACAGTCAATACTCATAACAACCCAAGATGGGACAAAACTGTAGAAGAATGTTCCAAACTCCGTGTTAATTCCCTTTCTATGTTTTCCCAGACCCAGCGTAATGTCTGTTTGCAGGTCCTCTGTGTCTGCCAAGGTGTCAAAGGCAAGTCTGTATTTCTCTCTTCTGAGCTCCTTCTTGTCTATCCTGCGTCCTGTGCCCTGAGCACTTGGTGCTGGAGATACCTACGAGGGCTTGGGTGGCAGGGGAATACCTGGACACGTGTGTCTCTGCAGGGAGCTCCTGAGGATCACGTACAAGGTCTCAAGCAAGCAAGAAAAATTCGGAGTCTTTGTAGTCTGACAGCCTTGGGTGTCAATCCTGGTTGTGTTACTTATTATTGTCTGACTTTGGCCATGGGACTTCCCTAAGTCTCATTTTCCTTATCTGTTAAATTGGTCTGGTTATCTGGTAAGAATATTGTTAGCATTCTTTGAGATAGTGAAAGTGAAGCATTGCTTGTGAACCTGGTACACAGCAGGTGCTCAAAAAAATCATAACTATTATCATCATCTTCATTATTATTCAGTATTACACCCTGTGCACAATAGATCTCAGAAAAAGGATTGCTGATTCAATTTAAGCAAATTCAAGCCAGTTAGTTTTGCTGATAGTTGGAAGAAACAGCAAAAGCTGGTGATGGAGTAGTTTACAAACGAAGCAGTGGCAGAGCTGTGAGGTGGAGATTTCAGGACTCCAGGCGGTCCTTGCGTTCCCTCAGGACCACCGTTGGAATTAGCTGCTGTGTGTCTGGAGGCTGAATCCCCCTGAGGTGCTGGGCTGGATTTGGCTTCCTTGTGGCTAAAGAGTTTCTAACACAGAAGAGGAGGCAGTAGACAGGGGGCAAGAAGTGACTGGGGAAGGCTAACGTCCCAGCAGCTTAATAGGAGAGATAAAAATGGAAGTACTTTGAGATCACATACTGTATTAGGTACTGTGCTAAGCACTTCACAGATGTTATGTCATTTAATTGGTAAAACCAATTTAGGAGGTAGATGCTTCATTTATGAATGGCTTGGAAGGTTTGGGTTTACCCAGGACCACAGAACTGCTGGGTTGGGACCCTGGATTTGAACCAGGTCCAAATGTATGCAGAAGCCATACACATGGCCACTACCCAAAGTGGGGGAAAGGGAAAATAACCAAAAAGCATTCTGGAGAGCATCAAGGAACTCTGATCAGGACTCATGTCTTTTCATCCAGAGAGTTAATCCTGTGCTGAAAGCCTAGACCAAAAGCCAGGCCATGTGCCTCGACCCCCCGCCGCCAGCCAGCTGGGTGACAATGCACAGCACAAACAGAGCATAGACTCTGGCACCAGCCTGCCTGGGCTCAGCTCAAAAAACCAGCTCTTCTTCATGACCTGGGAAAGGTGCTTAATTTTCTGCTTCTCAGTTTCAACTGCCAAATAGGGGATAATAGCAGTGACTGCTTCATAGGATTGTTGGGGAATTTAAATGTGTACACACACACACACACACACACACACACACACACACAGTGTGTATACTCTCAGAACAATGCCTGGCATACGTCAAACACAACGTTAAGTGTTCACTATGCTCGCTAAGATGTCTTCTCCATGAGGTCAGAGTGTTCTTTCTGTTTTGTTCATGGATACGTCTGAAGAGCTTAGAATAGTGCCTGGTACGCGGTGAGCACTTGGAAATTTTTGTTCAATGGACGGTATTATGACTTTCAAGTCTCTGAGCCTCTGTATTCCCATCTGTAAGATAGCAATAGTAGCACATGCCTTACAGAGTTTGCCACGTTGCTGAAATGGTCAGATAAGCTGCTGGCTGCCTGAAGACCTTTAGCAACTCTCAGTGTTCCGAAAATGGGAAGCTCTGCCACCTTCAATTCCAGTTATTTTCAGTGAAAAAGCATGGTCCAAGAGAGAAAGTGTTAATGAGAATATCCCGAAGGCACAGATGGTGCTTATGACGACAAAGCCTATTTTTCAATTTGCAAAAATGATTAGCTAGGATCCTACTGAGTTCGCTACATGGGCCACTGCTAGTTTTAATTTGTGCCAAAAGGATGGAGGGCTGTACTTCGATGAAGATCCGTGTGAGCTAATCATGGTCAAAGTTAAAGGAGGTGGTGGAGGGAGGGGGCAGGGAGGGTGGAAGCCATTTGGGGAATTCAGAAGATGGGGCTGCTTCAGTTCCTGGGGATGAGTGGTGCTTTGCTGCCTTCCTTGCTTTAGGCCTATCAGAGTGTCCTCACCTGGCTGGGAGTAGGGGTGGGGATGACATAAATACCCAGGGATATGGTGGCGTGGGGATTCAGAGCACACTTTGCAGCCAGACAACCTGGGTTTGAGCACAGCCTCAGCCACTTACTCTGTGGACATTGGACTTCAGTTTCCTCCTTTGTAAAATTCAAAAGCAATTATGTATGCCAGGATTGCTGTGAGCATTAAACATGATAATGCAAATACAGAGCTTAGAAGAATGCCTTGCATATATTAAGTTCTCAATAAATTAATTTGTAATATAAGCTTGTGAAATTGTTGGGTTATAAATGCCCACTCATCTGGAGATGTAGCACAGGGTCTCTCAGCCCCAGAAAGGCCCTTCTTTCAGTACAGCAGCCCCATTTCTTCAAAGGGAAGTGGGGTGTGGGCATGTGTACTTTGATGAAAGCCTCTCAAGTGATTTGATATTCACACCCCACCCCCAATATCAATTGGGATCCATTCTGTGTTGATACTGGAGAAGTCTGTGATGAGAGCATTGCTGGTACATTAGCAATACGTGGATTTAAACAATCAAGAAGAACTTCATGCAGAAGCGTTTTCAGTGGAGGCAAGAGTCCTTGACATTCATCTACATGCATCTGTGGGTTCACACGGAGGCCCTGTGTGCTGGAGCAGCCCATGTGCTCTTCTTTTCCGAACTAGAGAAGCAAACACTTGCAACCTGAAGACAGTGCCAGCATTTCCCCAAGGGATTCACACACCTGGATTTTGCTATGCCCTGCCATACCTCAGAGGAAGGACTATAGTAGCCTTGGATTGGTCTGCTGATGCCCGAATCTCAAGACCATTTGGGGAGGTAAAAATAATACAAGGACTCTTCTGGAATGAGTTTTTGTTTTGTGAGAAGCAGAGGGAGTCCATAAATTTCACGTACTTTTATGGTAAGTATATAAGCCTTTCACTTGGGAGTGGATCAATAGACTCACAGGAGTCTGAGATTCAGAAAGTTTAATGACCACACACTTAAAAAACAAGAAAGAGATTTTTCTATTGCTTTCTTTCAAATGGAAGTAGACATGAGAAGATTAATGACACAATCCCTTCCAATAATAAGATCAGAGTCTAGAAGGGTAGACAGAAATATTAAACAAATAATAGCAACATAAGTCAAATAACAATGGTCCCTGGAAGGTCAAGGAGGCTTCAGGGCATTGGAACAGGGTGAGAAGGGTTTGTTGGGCAGGGAAGATTCTAATAAGCATTCTAGATGAAACTGTGATGTTTGGTGGTTCTCTCATCTCTGACCAAACCACAGGAGAGCTATTCTCCAAAGATCCTGGTAACCTGGATGCATGAGCTCACCTCAAGGAAATGTCCCTCATCAGCCTCAGGCAATTTTCACCCTTCAGGATTCTTAGTCTTCATTTGAGGATACTTCAGTTTATTTGCTCTGGGGACAGGAGCAAAAAGAAAATGTAAAACAATTATCTGAAAACACGTCCAGCAAACATATTGTTGTGCAAGCTAATTAGCTTTTGAAAAGCCAGGACTCTCATCAGATTTCTGTACACTGTGCATGGCCTAATTATAGTGACAATAATGCCATGGATTTATAAAGGACCGTTCAATATGTATCTCTGCAATTATTTCAATTATTAATCAAATATCTGCAGGATAGAGAAAAGGGACGGATGAAGAAGCTGAGTTTTTCAGGGGTTAGTGAAACATGCTATTTTCAGGGCCAGAGCTAGAATCTTGATCTAGCTTCAAGGTCTAAGGCCCTTGTTAACTTGTTAATGCTAATAAAAAAAAAAGAAAAAGAAAATAAAATCCATGATAATCCAAGTGACTATGATAGCATTGGTTATATTTTGGTGCTGACTAAAAGGTCCTAGTATAAAGTCCAGCTCATGGTTATCCCACAATTATTATCTGAATGAATGAATAACTAAATGAGTGAATGACTCAATCATTCAGTGAATCACATAGACCCGGAATTCAGCAGGCAAAGTAGATGCAAAGGCAGTGGTCCAGGAATTCAGGCCAGAAATGTCAGGTATGAACTGGTGGCAAAATGATTGATGTGCAAACTGGCTGACACCCAGTATGAGACATTGTTTAGAAAGGACTTCTTTGACAGGCAGGAGCTCAAAGAAGACAGCCCTATGGAAAATTAGTGGGAAGGTGCTTTACATGTTTAAAGCCAAAAAAGAAAGAAATGTGAGCAGTGAGCTTGAGAAAACGAAGGAAAATGGGCATGCTAAGCATGCAATGAATGACATAGAGACTTTGGAAATATGTCTTTTCTCAAATGCAACCAATGTGATTAATTTTAATTTAAGATGGAGAGCCTCAGTAGCTTCTCGAAGAAGTCAGAGGGAACCGTGTTAGTAACGTGTTTCCTCCAGTTAGGTCAGTCGGGCAGTAGTTTCGTTCATGCTTTCCACTTCAGTTCTGTTTATGACTTTGGTGTGACAAACATGTAGCATAAGGAATAGAGGTCCTCCATCCCTGTTTTCAAAGTCCATGCTTGTATGAAGACTTCTTTTGGTTTAGTGTTATATAATATACATTTTTAAATTTCTGAGACACCATCACATTGGGGAGGGGGGTGGCAGTGGAGAAAAGTTGTCTGGTGGCTAGCAGGAGTTGGGTAGGCATATACAACTTTTTAGATCCTGTAGATAAGATTAAGGAGAGGTTAGGAATCTGAGAGGTCGAGGGCTCAAAGAAAAGATAGGAAATTCAGACAGGGAATTCAAATACCAGGCACTTGGATTGCATAGGAAGAAAGGCAATAGGGTCAAGTCAGCAAAACCAGAAAAGATAAGGCAGTGAATGTCTGAGCATTATCTACGGACATTAAGAAGGATCAGGAGTGCTATAAACTGGTCCTTCATGTTACATATGGGTGGACATGGGGTGGAAGACATGCTAATAGCCGGAGCACGGGGTGTGCTTCCATGAAATAAAATTGCTCTCGGTTAGATCAGAAGCAGACGGCTTCTAACACTCACCTTACAAAGCATAGGTTATAGGATGGACACTGTAAGAGTGAAGAAGACCAGCTATGGGGGGACGTTTCAACGTGTGAGCACCCGTTCTCTTTGGCATATTCCAACACAACTCTTATTATTTTCCCCTGGAAAATAACCCCATAAAAAGCCTTTCTATTTCTCAAACAGAGTATGCATGTATTTATATTCTTAAAATCTCAAACTGCAAGGTGCTCTTCTTAATTTAAAGAAAGTAATGTATCTACCCGAAATCAAAGTCAAAAGACAAATGAACACTGTGCTACAGATGAAAAATTATCAGGAAATTTCAATAGAGATACTCTGTTATAGAAGGAAAATGCCAACAGAAAAAGCTGTTCCTACATCGAGCGACTCTGCAAATGATTGATGGGTCAGCTTCCAAGATATTTGGAACTCTGCAAACTGTTTAGGAAATAAATTGCAAATAAGTACAGTTTTATGGATCTGGAGCTTGCAAAGTAAGCCTTGCTTTTGACTGTTCATTAATGCCTAGAAATAAAAAATAAATAGTAAACAATTCATAATATCAAAGGATTTTCTTCCAATTAAACCCATCGCAATGCATTTTCTTCTACTAGATAGATACATCCCTTCTAAGTTGTTCTGTGACATTTGACTTAAGGCAAGTGATGCCAGGTATTCGTGGGAAGAGAGGCTGCCAAAGGGAGAAACAATGTGATCAATAGGCTTCTTTTGTTGTAGGCAAACACTGTCAGGGGATGATCAGCGTCAGAGCTTGGAGCCAGAGAAAGCTAATAAGATGAGTGGCATGTTTCCCAAAATATGCTCTAAGTATTTATGTGGTGTTCAAAGAGAGATCTGTAAACATGATGAGGACAAAGAGAATACAACATTATTGATGACATCCTCCTGATTCATGTTTACCGCATCTGTGGATAATAACTCCATTTGTCAGAGAGGCCCTCTTGAATCCTAATTTGGGGTACCAGTCCAACCAAGACCAGACTGGATGTGGGTGATGCTCTTCCACTCTTCTGTGCTTTCCTGGGACTAGTCTATAGAATGTCCTTAATCTTGAAAAAAAAAAACAAGCACATTGGAGTTGGGGAGATTTTAGGTATGGTAATTTTGCAAAAATTTGCAGATGTTCACAAAGGCACATTTAGTAGAACTAGAGGCCATCCACAGTATATTGGAAGTCAGGCACATGGTCCCTGACAGTGATCTTGAGTATAATTCCAAAAGTCTCTACATCCAAAAGAAGAAGAGGCTTAATGTCAACTTTTGTTTTGGAGGACAGGTGACCACAAAACATTGCTCTTAAAACTTATTTTCTTTAAGCATAAATAAGAAATGTGTACTCTCACAACGTTTGCTGTAGGACTACTTGTTAGGCTTTAGAGACTGTCTTGGAGCTCAGGAACGTACATTTGGTCCAGATACCGTACAGAGTTAGTGGGTCATTGGAAGGCATGAAATGAACCATTTTCCCATCTATGGACCCACCAGAAAATATTCATTCAAAAGATAAAACTCAGCCAAAATTCAAGCACACTAACTTATTATCTATGGGTTTGAAAATTCCCCTTTTTCAAGATTCTCAATCTGTATTAGGAAGTCCAGAGTTCCAGACCCAAGGGAGAGTATTTATCATTTCAGACACACTGGGGACTAGTAACATCCACCCCAGTATAAACCCATCCAGGTCTGAGTTCAGCTGAGTTTATTTTGAAAACTGCTCTTCGTTGCTTCTCCACAGGATATAATTTTGCTCAGAAAACATGAAGGATTGCTTGCAATGCTGGCTTGAGTGATCTTGAGCCCAACTAAGAGCTATGCCATTTCCCATCTTATTTGCAAAGCAATGTCCTTGGGTAATAATGAATATGACATCTCAAGTACCTTGCCTGGAAAAGGAGAGCAAATCACATATTTTCTGAAGAAGGAAACCTTATTGGCTCTATTATGTAATGGATCACTCATTTTTTTAGTAACTTCCTCTATCATATCCCTCCTCCTTCCTTCTTGTCCATCTTCAGAACATCTGTTGTGCCCACAACTGTTAAGCACTGACTTGATTATTGCAGCCTCTGTCCCTGATGCATCCCATTGGGCAGTTGGCAGCTGTGATTTGTTCACAGAACAAGTTCAACTAACAAGTAAAAAGTCAGGGAGGTAGAGATGTTAAATCTAAAATGGCCCAACAGTCCACAGTTGCTAAAGTCTCAGAAAACAGCTTTATTCCAATTGTAGAAACAGCAACAGTCCTGTGCGCTTCATCTCCTGACTCTAAATTATATTTTGATTGAGTCAAAAATCCCACAGACTTGGGTGTTGCATTGAGTAGAGAGACATGAATATAGAACTGGCTTTCTATTGCACTTGGTAGACTTTATCTGATCCTGGTTGAGTAAAAATATGATATATTATTGTCTTCCTGGCTTATGTGCTAGGTCATCTTTGGAAGTAGCGATAGAAACATGATCTGTTTTGCCTCCGACAGCTTCTTAGCTGGGACTGGGTCCCTGGAACCTAACTCTATCTTCATCACCTCAACCTTCTCTTTAAGAACATATATTGCTCTGGGGGAGTTGAGTGGTCCACAGGTTACTAATAGCTTCAATTTCAGAGGTTGAAAGGACCTTTGGGGTCTAGTCCAACCTCCCACCAATTAGAGGTATCCTTTCTACAGCATTCATAATTGAAAGTCTTCAAGTCTCTGAGCAGAAACCAATTTCCTTGAAAATCAGCCATATGCTACAGGGATTTTAGGACATTACCTTCTGCCTAACATCAGTTTTAAGCCACTGAAATGATGAATGGAAGTTGGTGTTATACAGGAAGAAAAGATTCAGTTGTTAGGTTATGGGTGGGACCATCCTAGTAGGGGAGGCATTTGAAAATGATCTGGAAGATTTCATAGGATACTGACTTTTTGAAGATTGAAGGAGAAGTTTCCAGGGAACCTGAAAGAGGGAAAGAAGTATGGTTTGAAAGCTTAGGTAAAACAAAAGGAGATTTTTTTATCCTTAAATTTGCTGTGAAAGAAGAGGTGCCTCACACTGGCCAGCTATTGAAAATGATTACTGACAATAAGGTGGCAGGTCTCTGAGGGCTTTATGGGCATAGACACGATGCCTCTGTGGGTTGTTCCTGATGCTGAAGAGCTTCCCCATAGTACTCCTGAATCCAAGTAGGGACTAGATACATGGGATCTGAGAGCACTATACCACTGCATTAACATGACTCAGATTCATTGTACTTGGTGCTGTATCTGCTGGTGTCTATGGTTGGCTTCTACCTGGGAGCCACAGATGAGTTTTAAGCTTTCCCATTTATCTTTTGCAGTGAATCATTGATGAGCATATTGATGAACAATCTAAGGACTCTAGGGTTCCATGGAATGTCATTTAAGAAATGCTGTCCTATAAGCCATAGAGAATCTCTATCTATCTATCTATCTATCTATCTATCTATCAATCAATCATCTATCTATCATCTACCAATCTATCATCTATCTATCTATCATCTTTCATCTATCTATCTATCTATCTATCTATCTATCTCTCTATCATCTATCTATCATCTATCTATCTATCATCTATCATCTATCATCTATCAATCTATCTATCATCTATCTATCTATCATCTATCTATCTATCATCTTTCTAAATTCTGTTGACAATGTACAAAATAATCTGTAAAGACATTAGTTACCAACCCATTGTAATTTTCCTGTTCTACATTTTCTACAGACCACTAATTCTGTGGGTAAGTTAAACACTGTAAGAACCAAAAAATTATTTCATATTCAAGTCAGTTTGTTAAAAGATGGGCTAAAAGATGTTATTACCACATTTTTCTCAGAGAGAGATTGATTGCCTAGGAGAGAGAAGATGGCTACAAGAGGGCATGGATTAGAGGAAAGTGAATTGGATAAAAATTCAGGGCACATGGATAGGTTATTCTCAGGAAGGAGGGACCATCTTCTTCACACAGCATCCATTGGAAGAAGCAATCCCGAGATCAGTAATTCTGTGATTGTCAGCATATTGCTTTAGACCCAGTGGGATCTTTCCTGGGCTCATTTAGAGGATGTGTAGAAATGAGACCTTGAGTACTTAAGTTGCTTTGAATAGTTTAAGTACTTTGAAAGAACTTAGATATAAAAGTCTACTTTATAATAGATGGCCACCAGACTGGGGAGTTTCTTGCAATCAAAGCAGACAAGAAAATGAAATACAGGCTAAAAGACAGTGCAGTTTGGTTGATTTGTAACTCGTTGAAGGACTCTACCCAAAAATGTGATCATTCATTCATTCATTTGTTCATCATTCATTGATTGGCAAGTAAAATGAATAGGCGATTCCCAAAAGACATGCTCTAATGACCAAAAATCATATAGTAAAAAGTTCAAACTCTGTTTTTTGTACAGTCCAACTTCTAGGGGAAGCCTGCTCTTTCCTACCCCATCTACACTATCCTGCCCCACTCCACAGTTCCCAGGAATTCTACCCCAAAGAAGGAGGAGCACTGATGCTGGATGGGGAAATGGCAACAGGACAATTTGCTGTGGTAGCAAGAGTGCTTTGTTTGTGACAAAAAAAATAGGATAAAGCATCTCTGGGGAGCATGCACTTTGGGCACTGGGTGCCTGATGTGGGGCTTGGAGCTGCATCCATACTGGGAGATCTCTTCAGCCTAGTGAGGGCAAGGAAGGGAAAGACTGCATTTTTTAAAA
>JAQZBX010021145.1:11668-32603 GCA_029593785.1 Cabassous unicinctus
GAGGATGTTATAAGAGACTTAAGAAACAACTGGGCCAAATTCAGTGTGAACTCTTTAGATGTTGATTTGAACAAATCAAGTATTAAACAGATATTTATAAGACAATCAGGGAAATTTGTACACTGACTGGATATTTGATTATATTAAGGAACTATGTAAATCAGTTTTGGGCGATAATGGCATTGTGCCATTGGGTCTATTTTTATTTTTTAATTCTTATCTTTTAGAAGTATATGTGGAAGTATTTACTAATGAAGTGATATGGTATCTGGAATCTTCTTTCAAATAACTCAGTGTGGGGAGTGGAGAGTAGATGGGGATATAGATAAAACACAGTTGCTCAAAGGTTAATAATTATTGAATGTCGGGGATAGTTACATAGTGATTTATTATGCTATTGTCTTTATTTTTAAATGTTTGAAAATTTTCATAATTAAAAACAAAAATAATTCTGTTACATACTTACGCACATGAAATTTTTTCATGGTACAATGTTGCTTAAAAATATATTAAACTGAACATATAGTGTAGCCTAATGTTTTGATGTATTGTATGAATATTTGTAACAGAACAAAAGATGTTCAGCCATCTCCAATGTGCTAAATGGTACTAATTGTATGAACAAAATACTACAACATGGTAGAGCACAGGGACTGCCAAATTCTGCTTGAGAGTTTTGAGACACACTTCACAGGAGGACAATCTACATTAGCATTGAAGAATGATTTCCAGGTGGATAAAGACATCCATTGGAAGGAAAAGTGTGTGACAATAGGAAATTGTGATCAGATGTGACCTATTCAGGGAATGGTGCAAAGTTTTCTTTACGTGGCTACTGTGTGTGTTGAGAAGTGGAGGTAAATTTGGTGAAAAGGTTTGAGATAAGCATATGAAGGTAAGGAGTTTGGATTTACAGCTGATCAGTGGGCATATAGCCTGTGATTAGGAGAATTCAGGGAAAAATAATGCAGGTAATTAGTGCCGTCCACTAGTAGTAGAGGGAGGTTTCTAGAGTCACATTCCAGGGCACTATCCTTTTTCAAATGTTTTACCAATAGTGTGTGAAGGAACATATGCTGATTGCATTCGAGGTTTATTGGGAAGCTGAGGGTAGCCAGGTTTCTGAAGCAGCTAAGCCGTGCACCAACATGCCTTCAGAGTGCAGAATAAGGTGCATGGCACAGATGCCAGTGCACTTCCTACAGACATTTACCGACGCTCTTTAACCTGGAGCTCTTGCTTTAATGCAGGCGCCAGGAGACGAGGCGTTCAGCAAGCATGCGGTGGGAAGTCAGAGCAGAGACGGGGCGCATAAAACCAGGCCCCTGGAAGGGCTTCCCTCCAGATGGGAAGCTCAAACCGAAACATACCATAGATTAGCTTTTTGAAAGACACTTGCTTACTTTAGAAAGAAAAAATCTTAACCCAGAAATGAAGGCAACTATAAATTAGTCTGTCTCAGTCTTGGTGCAGATGGGAGGAGAAAAAGAGGAGCTATTCTGAGGATGCCTAATGGCACCTGCCTTAGACAGCGTTAGACTCTGAAATCACACGGGCTGTGCAGTCCAAAATATACCAAGCTGAACATTTGAAGTTTCCACAAATTCCTGGTCCTCCAGGCTCCTGACAGAAGCACTGTTTCAGTGCTCACTGGGGAATATTCTCAATGACGGCTTCATGTTTTTCCCATAGCTAAGGCCCTGGCAACATTGCCTCATTAAATATATGTGTATATATATAAGCAAAATGCCCAGACAACAAGGTGTCCATGGAAAAAGTCAACAGAAGCAAGAACCAGCAAAATCAAACCCACAAAAGTTTCACATTGGAATACTCAGATATAAGACATGAAATAATTTTGCTAAAAGAAGTAAAAGAGGGGATAAAACATGTATTTTATGCATGGCTTTTCTATAAACGTATAACTTCTCTAATAAAAAATGACAAATACATATAATGAAAAAAGAACAATCAACAATGATTAGAAAGTTTTGAAACAGAATCAAATAGAGATTCTAGAAATGAAAATTAGAGTAAATGCAATTTAAAACAATTAAAGATTGTTTGAAATAATAGTTTATACACCGCTGAATAGAAAAGTAATGGTCTGCAATGTAGAAAGAAAAACACCACCCAGGGGAGGAGACCAAGAGACAAAGAGCTGGAAATTATGAAATGGAGGTTAAAAGACACGGAGGAGAGAGTGAGCATGTCTAGCATGTGTCTAACTGAAGTTACAAGGGAGATTTTTTTTTAAATGGGACAAGTAAATATTTTAAGAGATAATGACTAAGATCTTTCCAGAAATGAGGAAATACATGAATCTTTTAGATTTCAAAAGCTCCTTAAATCCCAAATAGTTAAAAGAATAAATTCAAGCCTAAACATACCATAGACGTAACTTTTGAAATCCAAACACAAAAGAAGCTCTTTGAAGCAGCTAAAGGGAAAGGACAGATTATCTAAAGAGGTATGACAATTAGAATGATTGAAGACTTTTCTTTAACAGTAGAAACCAGAAGTAGAAGAATATCCTAAAAATGGTAAAGATGAGCAAAGAAACAAAACATCTATAAAACTATCTAAACTGGAATAGCCAGTGAGTCTCTTTTTTAAAAAATGAATATGAATCAAAGATAAAAACTGAGTGTGTGCCACGGAAAGACCTCATTGGAGCAACGACTAAGTCTGTATTTCAAGAAGAAAGCATGCAGGTGGGAGAATAAATTGGGGCTGTGGGAAACATGAGTAGAGCTACAATATTTGACAATTTAAAGTGCCAAAAACACTCACTGTCCGTTGGGTTACGGGAAGCATAGAACTCATAGCTCCCTAGCTATCTCATATAAGCAGAGATGGAGGCAACGGCACTCTTGGGTTTCCTGGGAAAGACAAAGATAGAGAATAACTTTCGACTTTGTTATGCCCTTTTTAAATACCTCAAGGATAACCATGAAAACAAACGGAAAAGCTGTCTGTTTGTCTACGTACAGTTATATTGGAATAAGCTCCCCCTCATGTATGTATTGTCCACGGTTGGTTTCGTTCTACAACTGCAGATATGATTAGTCAAGACGAGGGTGTACACGTGGCAAAGCCCCGAGTGTTTACTCTTTGGCCCTGTGCAGAAAAAGCTTGCTGATCCCTGGTATAAATAACAAATGAAAAAGAACAACACAAAAAGAAAAAATGAAACCAAACTCTCAAACAATCCGAAGGAAGTCAAAAGTGAAAAAAGAGATATAGAAAAAGTTGAACAGGGAAGCGGGTGTGGCTCAATGGACAAAGCCCCCGTTTACCATATGGGAGGCCCCAGGTTCGCTTCCCGGGGCCTCCTTGTGAGGGCAGGCCGGCTGGCCCGCGCGGCGCGGTGGGCTGATGCAGCGGGAACTCACAGCAAGGGGGAGATAAGCAGACACGGAAGAAACACACAGCGAATGGACACAGTAAAACACAAGCAGCAAGGGGGGGATAAATAAATAAATAAATAAATCTTTAAAGAAAAAAAAAAGTTGAACAAATAAAAAGCACAAAATTAGCTGTAGGAAATGAACAGAAACGTAACTGTAATCACAATAAGGAAATGGGCCATTAACATGATCCTGTAACCATTGAGTGTGTGTGCATAAATTAGATAGGAAAAAGGAAGGAAGGGAGGAAGGAGTGGAGGAAGGAAGGGCTTACTGATAGACAAAATACATTTCAGGTGTATTAAATCTTACATATAAAGATCAAAAGTTTACAACATTTTTTAAACACATAAAGAACTATCTTTGTGATCTCCCGGTAGGGAAGGATTTCTTTCTTTCTTTTTTTTAAAATATATTTAAAAATTTTTTTTAAAGATAATTAGATTACATAGATGTTACATTAAAAATATAGGGATTCCCATATGCCCTGCTAGGAAAGATTTCTTAAGTCATAAGTAAACAAGCCTCAAAAGAAAATATTGGCAATAAAGACTACTTTAAATTTGAAAAAAAAAAAAAAAGAGCAAAATATTTTTTTCCCCCTGAAAAGCCGTCATAAAGAGTGAACAGATCAAATTCACCCTGGAAATACATGCACCTAATTGCAGATCTGCCTGTGCTCTGGCTGAGCGCTCCCCGCCCCCAACCATCCTCACTCCACGGTCAGCTCCAGGAGCCTCCACGTGCCCTGGATGAGACTTTCTCACGCAGCTACCGTGTGGATTCTGGCCTAAGTGTCGAGGTGCCACAGCACCACACGAATCTCCAATTCCCCAAACTCTGGCAGCCACGTTTTGCTTGCAGACGATCAAACTAGTTCTTATTTCTTTCAGGCTCCACAAGGCACCCAGGATGCCCAGGTCATCTGTCTATTCTTGGACCTTCCTTTTTCTGCAGCTCTGTGGGCACTGGAGCTGCCCTCCCTTCTGCCCTTCCCCCACCCAACTCAGTACTCCCGATTCCCCTGCTCAGATTTATTTTTTTAACACAATACTTCTCTTCACATAAACTATACATTTTATTTAGTTCCTTAATTTTCTGTTGCCCTTACTAGAGTGCAAATTCTAGGGCAGTAGGGATTGTTGTCTCTTGTTTGCACTGCTGTATTCCTAGCATATAGAAGAATGCCTGGCAAATCGTAGGCACACAAATATGTTTTTGGATGACTGAATGAATAATTTATGCCAAAAGTAATTACTATCAGAGTATATCAACTAATAGAATGCCAAGTTCATCAAAATGATAAATTAGGAGAAAAATAGGCAAAAGACTTGAGTAAGCATTTAACAGATGAGGAAAGATAAATGGCCAATAAATATGTGGCAAGATGCTTGTTTCTTTAGCATCAGGAAAAATTCAAAATATAATCATAGTGAGACACCATTTTACTCCTCCGAAGAATCAGAAATTAAAATATCCATTAACTGCAAGTGTCAGCAAGTGCATAAAGCAATGGAAATTCTTATATGCTGTTTGTGAGAGTTTTTTAATTGAATTTTAAAAGTAATAAGTATAATTCACATACAATAAAATTCATTTGATGTGTACATTTCAGTGGTTTTTAGTATTTTTACAGAATTTTGCAATCATCACCATTATTTAACTCCAGAATGTTCTCACCACGCTAAAAAGAGCCCAGCTTCCATTAGCACTCATTTCCCACTCTTCCCTTCCCCACACCGGCTCATGGTGGCCATTAATCTACTTTTTGTCTCTATGGATTTGTGTATTCTGAGCATTTAAAATAAATTGTTTCATTATCATACTATATGTGGCTTCTTGTGATTGGCTTCTTTCACTTAATAAAATGTCCTCAAGTTCATGTTATAACATATATCAGAATTCCATTATGACTGAATAGTATTCCATTATATGAATATATCACATTTTCATTATCAGTTCATCAGTTATGGACATTTGGGGTGTTTCTACTGTTTGGCTCTTATGAATAATGTTGCTACAAACATCGTGTAAAATTTTTGTATCAATACAGGTTTTCCTTTCTTATGGGTATGTACTTATGGGTGGAATTCCTGGGCCATATGGTAACTCTATCTTTAATATTTGGGAAACTACCAAATGGTTTTCCAAAGTGGCTACACCATTTTACAATGACATCAGCAAAGCATGGGGTCTCTAATTTCTTCACATCTTCAACAAGACTTGATATCATATGTCCTATTGATTGTAGCTTTCCTAGTGATTATGAAGTTGTATCTTGCTGTGGTTATGATTTGAATTTCCCTAATCACTGACAATGAACAATATTTCATGTGCTTATTGGCTATTTGCATATATTTTTTGAGATATGTCCATATAAATCCTTCGTTCATTTTTAAATTGCTTAATTTGTTTTATTATTGACTTGTAAATGTTCTTTTTTATATTCTGGTAAAAATACCTTATTAGGTATATGGTGTACAAATATTTTCACACATTCTGTGGAGGCTGTTTTGCTTTCTTGGTTGTACACTTTGAAGCAAAAGTTTTAAATACAGATTAAGTTCAATTTACATCTTTTTTTCTTTTGTCACTTCTACTCCAAGGTCACAAAATTGCTCTTATGTTTTCTTCTAGGATTTTATACAATTTTGGCTCTTACATTTATGCTTTTGATCCATTTAGAGTTATTTTTTATATCTGGTGTGAGGTAGAGGTCCAACTTCATTCTTTTGCATATAAGTTATCAAATTGACCCATCACCATTTGTTGAAAAGATGATTCTTTCTCCATTGAATTGTCTTAGCATCCTTGTAAAAAATAAATTGATCATAAATATAAGGGTTTATTTATCGTCTATGAATTCTGCTCCATTGATCTATATGTCTATCCTTATGCTAGTACCACAATTTCTTGATCACAGTAACTTTGTAGTAAGTTTGGAAATTGAAAATTTTTTATAGCTTTCAGAGTATTAGTTTTACACTTCTTTTGTTACTTTTATTCTTTTTGTTGCACTGTGAATGGAATTGTTTTCTTAACTTCATTTTGTGGTTGTTAATTGGTAGGATATGGAAATACAATTGATGTCTGAACATTGGTCTTGTATCCTTCAAACGTGCTGAACTTATTTGTTTAAAAATTTGGGTGAGATTTCTTAGGGTTTTATGTACACAAGATTATGTCATCTGTGACTATAAACACTTTTATTTCTTCTTTTCAAGATACCTTTCATTTCTTTTTCTGCCTAATTTTTCTGGCTAGAACCTTCAATACAACTGGTTCAAGAGAATTGGTAAGAGTGGATATCCTTGTCTTTTCATGCTCTTATGGAAAAAGCATTCAGTCTTTCACCAATAAGTATGATGACAGCTATGGGTTTTTTTAAATAGATTCCCTTTATAAGGCTGAGGAAGTTCCCTTCTATTCCTATTTTGCTGAGAAATTTTAATCATGAAAGGGGGTCAGATTTTATCAAATCCTTTTTCTGAGTCTAATGAGATGACCAAGTGTCTTTGTCCTTTATTTTATTAATATAATGCATTGCACTGATTGATTTTCAAATGGTAATCCAATTCCTGAGATGAATCCCACTTAGTTATGATACAGAAACCTTTTTATATGTTGCTGGAATCAGTTTTCTAGAAATTTTCTTGAATATTTGTGTCTACATTCCTAAGGGATAGTTATCATTAGTTTTACTTTATTGCTAGGTCTCTTGGTGAGAGTTTATATATTAAAATCACATCTGAAAACAATTTGGCATTAACTGTAGCAGTAGAAAGTGTATGTGTGTGTATATATATAATGACCCAGAAATATCACTTCTAAACATTTACTCTAGATAATTTCATTCTCATGAGTCTCTAGAGATGAGTCCCAAACAATTCATAGCAGTATTGTTTTCAATAGCAAAATATGAAAACACTCGAAGTGTCCATCAATAGGAAAATGAATAAGTAAATTATAGTAATTCATATAATGGCATATTGTAAAATAGTGAAAATGAATTAACTAAAGGTAATGGAATCCACAAAGATTAATCTAACATACATAATGAAAAAACATATCACAGAAAAAATGCCTTCAGTATGTTGTTATTTATAATATTTTACATATGGTTTTCCTAGCAGTAGAAAAACCTAGTAATCTCTGCAGGGTCTGGATTCTCTAAATACCTTTTGAGATGAATACATGCTAAAATGCTAAAATCAATAACATGTAAGGCATGCCCCTGAAATTTCACTGAGCCTTATTGCATTTCTCTAGTGTATCGGCAATCTGGACAAAATTTCTAAGAAAACACTTTGATTTCAATGTCAAAACTCATGTATACCACAAATACAGGAATTCTCAGGTGGACAGTCTCTTCTGGGCTCTTCCAGGAGCAGTATTTAGTGAAGACAAAATAAGACATAACACTGTAACATTTTATTTGAGAGTTTTCAGCATAACATTCTTATTCTGAAATACAAACCCAAAATCAAAAAGAACCAATAAAAATTAAACGTAGGAGAATTGAAGGGCCATTTTTTTTTTCTATCTTGCATTATTTAAAATTGGGGAAGCTTGGGCAGGATCTTACTAAAGAAAGAGGTGTGTGAATGTGTATGTGTGCCCATGTGCATAGGAGTGGGTTTATGATGTACATGCAAATATATAGGTTGGGTGAGAGGTGATCACTTTATATTTTTCTCCTAATGAATGTTTTCCAGGTGGCTTAGATTAGAAGAAATTCTAGGAGAAGCTTTCTCAAAGTAGTAATTTGGGAAAAGATTATGGTCGGCAATAAATAAGGACCCTTTGGACGACTATGGGAGATTTAAATCAAAAGGATGTTTCAGCAACACCCCATTTATTTCAAGTAATAGCACTATTTCTGAAATGTCACTTTGATTCACTTTAACTACAAGCCATCAGCATGTCAATTTTTATTTAAAGGTTTGTGATATCATAGCATGAAAAGGTGACAATTCTTCAATATCTAGAATGTTACAAATCTGGGGCAAATGAAACATGATTGCAATGGGTATATGCAGACCTGGTATCTGTGAGAGATACAAGCAATGACACACGGTGGCAATAAGGGGTCAGAGTGCGTAAGAGCTGTATAGTTTAATGTGACATTAATAATGGAATCACCACTATGTGATTGACTTGAGTTATTAAAACTCATATTTAGTACTTATTTCTATAAAATTGCAATGCGCTTTGTAAAATTCAGAGGACATGCATATACCTGTGGATTAAATTACACCTAATTTTCCACCATCCTTGTTCATTTCTTTATAACCACTTTTGGGCAATTCTCTCAACATATCCCAGTGTTAACTATTAACTTTTCTGAACTTCATTTAATTTGCAGAATATGCTAATAAAAGTATATAAAACATTTAATTTAAAGTAAATTATATACAGTTTTTATAAAATTCCTTTAGCACAGTGTTTAAAGCTCTTCTCTTCTCTCAATTCCTTGCTTCATTGCTCCCTTCCTTGTTTTCATCCTTCCATCTGTTATTTCATATCAAAAATAATTAATAGACATGTCTTATGCCACATAATAAGTTGATACATTCCACATCTAAGAGAAGAGAGTTGCAATGTTCAAGAAATTGAGAGAAGAAAATTTCCTGGGTGGAAGAAAATTAATTAGTGTCTCTCCTCAGGTAACAGCAAAATAGATCTAAAGATTTAAATGCAAAAGGGCTAAAGTTAAAGAAAGTACAAAACGCTGCACAGTATCGCAATATCTAATGATAAGAAAGGGAATTTTAAAGACCTCTGAGCAAAATGAATGTTAGGAAACACAAAATGTTCATGAAGATTTTTGACTGCAGAATAATTAGCATGCTCAGTTACTCCTGACTTGAGAAGTTCTTCCTCCAGCATTTGAAAGTTTACCAAGTGGTCTGTATCCAAAATCCTCTTCTAAAATGACAATTTTTCCAAAATTGCTTCAGAGTTTAGTATCATTTAAAATGGTTAATACAGGGCCTTGATTCAGAAGACTTGCTTTATTCATATGACCAAAAATATCTTCCAAGGAAGCTATGAATAAATTCTTCTCTCTCAGTGTTCTGAGAATGGGCATTCCTTTCATTCTCAAAACAATGAAAAATTTTTCTGAAAATCAATGAAGTATGTATTAGTCTGGGTTCTCCAGAGAAACATAACCATCAGGTGTGTTTATGTGTTTGTGTGTGTTTATAAAATTAGACTCTCTCCCCATGTGACATAACCAAAAATTTCCAAAAGGTCTAAAGAGTTAAATGCAAAAGGGTTAAATATTTTAAAAAGTAGAATATAAAAAGATTTATTTTAAGGAATGGAGCAGGGATATAGAAGTTTTGAGTTTGAAATCGCCAGGGGAGGCCAGTAGGCTGATATCTCAGAAAGTAGAAGGTGTAGTCTTGAGGTAGAATTTCTCTTTTGGAAACCACAGATCTTTCTCTTATGACCTTCAGCTGACTGGACAACATACTCCCTGCCATCACCACCTCCAGAAGCACAAACATTTTTTAGAGTAATTCCCTTTACCGGAAGTCAGCTTCTTGTAGATTCTAATAAACTTCACAATAACATCTAATCCATTGTTTGGCCAAACAACTGGACACCATAACCTAGCCATGTTGACACATAAAATTAATCATCACAAAGAACTTTACGTATCTTTGTTCTTTCTGGAAATCCAATAAAATTCTGAGTAATGAAGAGTAACTGAATATTAGATTTATTTATTTATTTTTACAAAGCATTTGTACAGGAAATAATTTAAGGCCCGGGTTCTGGTAACATTCATCAACTTTCATAGCTATTGGTGCTAATTCTTCCAGGATGATGGTGTGATTTTTGCCAAATCTGATTACTAATATAGGAAGTGATGAGTCAAGGTGAATTATGTAGCTCCTTTTTCATCAACACAATGCTATGACATTACTCTCAAGAACTAAAGTTGTTATGTACATGCCCGAAGCATTAGGATTTTTCCTCCAGTATAAGTTTGGTTGGTAAGGAATTTTTTCCATAAATCAAAGATCTCAACATCCTACACAGTTTTTAAAAGGGGCCCTTGACATATGAATCTTAGTAACTGTTGCTCTGTGAACCATTCTTGGTTTCATCCAATTGTGTACTGATGATGACGTGACTGCCAGCACTGCGTTACCTGCTATACAATTTTAGAGGGATGTCACTTATTCTGAGCAGTGATGAAGAACTGACACAGCTTTTTTCATTCTGGCCAAAATGAAAACCAGCACCAACATTTCTAGGGCATGGTTTCAGTAAAATCTCAATATTCATCTGTGTGGCTTGGCAAAATGATAAGAAATCTTATAGAATTATTCAAGACAAAACTTATGTGTTGGGGCAATTGAGTTTCATAAATTTGAAGCCTTTGAAATCCAGCTTTGATCTCATGGAAAAAGTGGAATGTGCTCTCTTTTCTGCATGGAAGAAGGTGAAGTAATTCTTTCGTTTTATAGACTCCATGCTTCTCCTGCAGAGGAAACTTGCCATTTTAAAATTACCACCATTTGTATGCCCCAATCCACTGATCAACCGATTCAAGATGAGGAATGCAAAATTCTCCTAACCTTAGGCATACTTTTCAGTAAAAAAGATAAACCATAATTTTAGTGGCAGGGTATGTTTTCATTACTGTACCAATGGGAAGATATTCTGGATATCAGAACAAGGCAATGATGGTGTTGGTGATGGTGATTCTATGTTACCTAACCATTAGGATATAATTGTATGCCCTAATTTTTTGGAGCAAAATATTCACAAATAGTGTACTATTATATGGACAGTTATCTTTTCTTATAGAAAAATTATAAAATAACATGAAATAAGTCAAATAAAATTGTATTCAAACATAAGAAGATGTGGAGTTCTGGTCAATGTGACAACATGGATGAACCTTGAAGGCATCATGTTGAATGAAATAAAACAGGCACAAAAGGTCAAATATTGTGTGATTTCACTGATACGAAATAAATAGAATAAGCCTATTTAAAGAGTCAGAAACTAGAATAGGTGTGGGGTCAGGATAAGGCATACAGAGTTAATGCTTGATTGGTACAATGTTCTGTTGTGATGGAAAAGTTTTGATAATGGATGATGGTAATAGGGGCACAACATTGTGAATGTAATTAACACCACTGAATTGTATGTATGAAAGTGGATAAAATGGAAAATTTTAGGTTGTATATTATGTTCCCAGGACAATTTTTTTTTAAAAAGCAACAGCATAGAATAGTACAACACAAAGAGTGAACCCTAATGTAAACTACTTACTAAAGTTAATAGTATAATTACAATATTGTTTCATCATTTGTAACAAAATATCATACTTTTGCAAATGTTAAATAGGGAAAACTGTACTTTCTGCAATTTTCTGTATACCTACAGCTGCTCTAATAGAAAAAGGCAAAAATGTTTTCTGATCCCTCTGCAAGAAAACTAGAAATGATAACAAAATATAAAAACACCTGGAGTTAAAGAAAATATTTCTCCAATACTCTTGGATGATAAATAAAAAGGAAAATACCTAAATTTTAGAATTTTCAGAAAACAAAAAAAAAAATGACAGAATTTCCAGAAAACAGCTATAAGCATTAGAACCTGAGAGACAGAGTTAAAACAGTGCTGAGAGGAAAATTCATAGCCCTAAATCCTTATATCAATACAAAAGAAAGAATAAAAATAAACTAAACATCTGACTAGAAAGGTTAGAAAAAGTTTTGCATATTTAATATATTAAATTCTTACAACTCTAAATATCATTTTTTGATAAAATATGTTTGGTTAAGAATTCTCAGACTCCAATTAGAGTGGACTGATCTAAATCAGAAAGCAGTGGGCCTGGGGAATTTTAGGGAAATGTCAAATTATCACATGTCTGTGTTCTCTTTTCTGTGGAGAAACTCACCGGTATTAATTTTAAATATTCCTCAATTCTCATCTCAATTGCAATTTAGCTTTGGGATTAGATTTTAATAATTCAAAGGCAAATAAAGTTCTTAAACTATATTACAGCAAATAAAATAGTATAGTTGAAGAGGCAGTTGTGAAAATGGTCAAATATAGTAAGTGTGTATTTCTTCTTTGTTTATTAGGTAAATTTTTAAGATAAGAAAACATTTAGCTAAAAGAAATATTATTTTTTTGTTTTTATCAGAAATGTAATCAACCAAATTGCATATTTTGAACATCATCCAGATCTAACAAAAGCTATTGATAAAATATTTGAATTATTTAAGAAAAAGCAAACTGTCTCTCATACCTGCCATGTTCATTCTGTGTGTTTGCTATTTCTCTACATGGGTGAATTTTCTCTTCCCAGCTCCTCCCTTCTCTCTGATTATCCAAGTTCTATCTCATGCAGAAAGCTTTTCCAGAGGATTTGAGGATACACTGATATTTTTATTCCTTGATTTCCCATACTTCATAGTCTGCACAATAACTTGTATCATTTTATCCTGTGCTATCAGATCAGGCACTGCACATTTATGGAGTCACCATGGAGAGACTGACCAGGTAATTTTAGGGTTGATAAAAGTCTCCTTTGCAAATGGTTGCCTATGGTGTATGAAGTTGCACGAAGTGATTGTTTTATTGAGGGAAACAGTGTTTTCTTTGCTTGGTTCTGTTGAAATTCATGTACCACTGGGCAGTATAACTCATTGAAGTTTCCATTTTGTTGGCATATTTTCCTCCCATTCAGTGAGGGAAATGGGAGGCTCTGAGAAGTTTTGTTATTTGGTGGTCTCAAGATTGTCATGTATAGAGAAGAGAGAGGAAAAACTGAGGGAATTAGAAAAAAGTTCAAAAGGGAATTGGGGGATATTAATGGCAGGCTTCACCAATTTCAAAATATCTCAAATGCAAAATATCTCAAATGCAAATATCTCTTTCAGGTATAGTTCTAAAATATTTTTTATCTTTTTTTCCTGTAAACCTGACTACTCCTTAAGGAGAAGAAATGTATGCAAAAATTGCATCTATTACAGAATCTGATGCAGTCTTAGGTACCTAGATGTTTCTGAGAACACGATGTTGAACTAAAATGTTTCTCATTATTTATATTCATCCTATAATGTAGAAAAGTTTAGTTCTTCCAAACCAGAATATTATAAATAATAGTCTATATAATTAGTTGTTCTCAGCATTGCTAAAATCTGTAAAGTAAATTATTAGAGAGTAAAATTACTAATTGGAAACAGAACAGTGTCATCTAATATTTGGGCAAGAACCTAAGGACTCTGCCAATGCCAACGTCCATCCAGATAATGGTCACTTAACAAATCAGGGTGCTGGGTGAGTCTCTCTTTCTCTTCCTCTAGGGGTGTAGGGGAAGGATTGGTGTGTCGTACATTTCTGGAGTATTTGCATTTGAAGTACTGGGACTGAGAATGCACTGGCTATGAATTATTAATGGGAGTCTTCTATGTGGCAATTAAAGTACTAAGCCCTGGGCCCTAGTTGCTATTGTCAAGGATGTACTGCTCAGAATTTATTTTATTTTTACAAATCCTACTATTGGCAGGAAACAAAAAGAGAGGAAAAGAATGGAAAAAGTAAAGGCTATGACCAAAACAATGTGTCTCTTCTTCCAGGTATATTTATTGTTTTCCCTCTCCCCTTCCCTTTATTCTTCCCAGAAGAGAGGCCACCTCCTTCCTTTATGCCGCCATTTTGTTTGCTACCTACCTCTACAGCAGCCCTTATCACATTGTCTTGCACTTAACTTATTTCTGTCACCCCTGTTAGAGAGTCTGCTCCTTGAAGAAAAGGCGATGTCATGTTCACCTGTACCCTTAGCACCCAGCACAAGGCCGGGATCAAAGGAGGCACTCAGTAAATGCTTGTTACTTGAATGAATAAGTCACAGCATGCACGGAGGGTTAAATGGACGCTCCACAGAAACACAGGTTCCCTCTTCCATCCTCAAATGGTGCCATGTGCCACGTAGAAACGTTTCGAAATTCTGAGGTTTTAGGCCAGAGGACAAAAGCCTTAAAGACTGAGAAAGTGACTCACAGTTCTGCATGACACTGTGATGGGGTGATGTCTACTGGAACCAGAAATGGTAAGGGAGTTTATGGGGACTAACGGTGATCCACACGGGGCTACGCAATGAGCGTGGACGTATTCCACAAGTGGCCCACCTCTCTCCTTTGAGACCGACTTCCTAAAGAGAGGACATCTTTTTTTCCCATACATGTTGGGCACTCCCTTCTCCTGGAGGCTGGAGCTCTATGAGAGAAGTCTGGGACTGCATTGCCATTTCTCTATCCTTTCCTTTTTTGTGTTAAACGGCCTCTGAAAAGCAGCTTCCTCTCCATTTCTGCTTTTCTTTTCCTGTACTGTGGTTTCGGAATTAGCTCAGTATAGTCAGCGGTAGTTATCAAGATGAGAGAGAACCATTCTTTGCAAGACTTGGACTTTTCCCCTTAACCTTCCTTTTCACGTCAGCTATTTCCATAGCTAATAAATTTTAAACTGTGAAAATTGCTTTGATCAATTATGTATTTAGGTTTTTCATAAACATGCTGATTTTATTACTTATGGAAACTATTAAAAACACATTTGTGTAGGATTTCTCTTATAGTGTCCCCAAGTGAATTCTTTATGTTTGCAGAGATTGTCCTATTTACTGATTTTATGAGGATCTTGCAGATATTTTTAATTTCATAAAATAACGATGTAGGTATTGTTTTAAAAACCCATTTCAACACATTCACATCCATGCTGATAAATAATCAGCAAAATCTCTCTTTCAGGATAAATAGGTATTTCTTCACTTCCCCTTGGGCATCACAGGTGTTGCACAGGGGTGTCCTGTAGGTGGCAGCAAGAATGCTGCAAATTGTACCTACAAAATAATACCAACAGCATAATTAAAATGAAAAGACAAATTAAAAATAGCTTCATTGTCATGTTCAAAGTACTGTATATTTAGCTTTAGGCAACAGATTTATTTTAAAGACAAAAAAAAAGAGCAAGCGTGACGTGCATCTGGGAATGGAAATTAGATAACCTCACAACAAAAGGACAAAAGACAAAACCCTATTGCTTTTATATGACCGGATTTAGGAAGCCGACAATAAAATATTCTATAAATGATTCAGTTGGCACTGAGGGTGGCTCAAAGGCACATGGCAAAAACCTGACATTTCACACTGTGTTTTTTTTTGCCTTACGTCATTTTAGTTCCAGCTTCCAAAGCAGTGAATTCAGAATGCTGAACACACACAGGCCTCAGATTCAGGCTACCCAGTAGATTTTAGAAAAATCAAATGCAATTTGAATAAAAAAATACCTTGTGATATTTTTTTCAACTTGTTCGTAGGCATCAGTATTGTCCATAAATTTAGGCTAAATGAAATAGCCTTCATCTTATAAAATGTGTCGGGAATGGCTCTTTGTCTGACTGATGAGGGACTGACAGAGCCTCCAGCCTCTATTTCTATGAACCAAGTTGAACTGTCTGGGAAGTCGGCTGTGGGGTAAGCAGGGAATGTTAGCTTGGAACTGCTAACTTCAGAGATAGATCGCAGTATCATTTTCTGGAGACTTATTGATAGGTTGTGGGAAACTGACTTGTGCAATGGTAAGGTAACTAAAAGAAAGAAAAGATGCTGAGGAAAAAAAAGTCCAGAAAGAAGAAATATTCTAAGAACTGGCTGCCAGGAAATGCATCATTTTATAGAATGATTATCTATTGAGCATCCTTACTATGTATGTCTTGGTAGGGACGATATGGAATGCTTTTAAACTTATGAAATAGACATTCCTCTCTGTTAAGAAGGAATTAACTCTCTGATTTTGAGGATAGCTCCCCTGAAATTTGCTGAATTTCAGCCACTGATCCTACCATCAAATTGCACACCTTATATAGTAATTGTTGATATTATTCTCTAAATCGCAATCTAGAGGTCCCTATGTTGTCTCAGATGGATTGAGATGAGCTAGCTCAGTCACCATCATCTCATTTACAGTGATTTTCTTACTTGAAATGTACTCTTTGGGATATTTGTGATTACAATAGAAGAAGTAAACAGAAAGACTTGTGAATTCTGAAAACAAATGAGGAAAAGAGTAACAGAGAGAATGTGGGAAGACATTGGGCATTTTGTATTTCTCTCTGCCTCACCTTTTCCAAAAGATCAAAAGGGTTCAAGAGCAAATGGTGTCATTCCTTTCTCTTTATCCCATCTTGGTAGATCATTCTGTCTCTATTAATGGCCCCTTAAGTTTTGGCGATATGTGTTGAACAACAGGATTAAAGGTCGGCAAAATAACAGAGGATGGAAGAAATCAAAGTTGGAGTTGAGCTTTATTTTCTTTATATGACTGGAATGAGGCACACCTGAAAGGTAGAGCAGGGTATTCTAAATGGAGAAGGTGGATTTAATCCTCCTGCATCACTGGAATGATAATCAACCATCCTGTGTACAGGTCACAGTGAAGTACTGACAAATACTTTGGAAATATAACTGAATAGTAGAAGGAATGATCCTGAATTCCATCACGGTGGAGTCAGAGCCACCCTCGTCAAGTCTCCATACAAACTACTGGGTCTCAGGGTTTGACTTCTGAGAAGGTCACAGTTAAGGTATGATAGGAGGGAGAGCCTGGGGTCAAGTTCAGTCTGGAGTCAGAGAGGAAACATTGATAGTCAAATGCTAGGTAGAGCACAAGCAGCCACAAGCCCAGAAGGCAAGAGGAAGAATCAAGATTAAGGAGTAGAGCCAGGATCTCTCAGTTTCCAGAGCTCAGCCTGGAGGCCTCTGAACAAGCACAAAGGAGCTTTGGGCCAATGCAGCCTTGCTTTGTCAGCTGGCGGGTACCTGGTGCAAGAAGGAGCCTGGCTGCCTGGAAGGCCAGGTCCCTCCCTATGCAACAAACACATAAAGTCACAAGTTGGGCAGAGAATTCCATCTGCTTTTGGGAACTGTGGGATTGCTTTTCCACCTTGGCATACCCTTCTATTTTTGACACACAGTGATTTGATATAAATTGTCATCTCCCAGAGACAACCTGACAACAGATACTGCTAATCATTTCATACTGAGCTGCATGTGGATGGTGGTGGGTAATTAGACACAGGCCTGTTGGAGACTTCACTAATACGTTACCAAGTGTATGGGAATTTGCTTTGAAGAGGAGAAACAATTAGAGATGGGGATTTACAGAAGACTGTGAGAGGTAGGGAGTCTCTTATCTTTTGTTTCCTAAGGCCAGAAAATTCCCCCCAAATCCCTATTTAACTCCCATTCTTAAGCTAGAGATCAAGTCTTTTGAAGAATGGACATGTCTTTGAGACCAATCCACCTGGTTTTCCTGGGTTCAAAGAAAAGATAATGCCCTAAGGAGCTCTGCTTCTTGAATACTCAATTAGCCCAAGTAGTTCCAGCTGACTTGGAGGAACGACAGCAGTCTAGAGAGAATGTCCTGGAATCTTCCTCCTCCCCTGAGCCATGCCTGTTGGGGTCAGAGGACTGAATTTGTTCTATGGTGGACCTTATGGCTTTCTAAGGAAAATTCACACAGGTGTCCATATGTCCATATTATAATTGATTTATTGGATCCTCAGACATGGCATTTAGAGAAGTTATTGTTTGGACAAAATACTTAAATTGCTTCTTTCTCAGATAATACAAAATCTGATATGTATCTAAGGGAAGAATTTGTGCAGGTGGTGACGGAGCACCTTCTCTTCTGCTCCCATAAATAGGGTGGTGCAAGCAATGCAGTGTCCCCAAACATGCTCTAAATTGAGACTCCATGAACTGCCGTCCTTTCCCTAACATCATATCTGCACAGTCCCATGGCTGGTTGACCACAGAATACATATGCTCTTTGAACTCAGTCGTTTTAGGGCCATCCTGCATATCCAAAAGGCTCATTAAAATTTCTCTCATCAACAAAATTAGGATGAAACCGAAAACTAATTTCTGCTTTCACCTGTAGAACAATAATATCAGTCACATGAACTACAATTAGCTTTAAAACGTTTGCCTCTCTTCTTGTTAATAATAATAATTATATTAATAAATACCTCCAGCTCCAGCTGTCTCTTCAGTAATACTGAACATTCTTTCATTTACGTATGTCAGCTTTCCTTTTCTGTTTCCATTAACAACTTTAAATGTTCAACAGACCACCTGAGTCCCCTACCCAAACTACAAGTCCAGAATTTGTAGTGCAAAATCTCGTGTTGAATTTTGGGGGAAATTAAGTAGCTTTTTTGCGTGATCACCCTCAACTTTCAGCCTTGTAGATAGATTTAGACTTACCTAGGTCGGCACACATTTGCTTATTCCCTTACGGGCTTGAGGGATACACTGCTTCTCTTTCCTCTCAAGCGCAAATTCTGCACGTGGGTTCTGCATTTCTCTTTTTCCATGGACGCCCTAGGCTTGCTTCTTCATTATCCATTACCCCTTAGTCTTCAGCCTGTTCTTCAGTACTGATTCCTCCCTTTGATGATTTAGCTACACTCTAGTTTTCCTTATCCTAATATTGACCAATACATTCCTGGGTTGATCATCCTTGGTCTTGATGTATTGTTTGTTGATGCTTTCTTCTTTTATACTTTTTATTTAGCTCCTATGCTTTATTCACTACTATCGTATTTAGCATTTCTCATCTATATTTGTAAGTGTTATGGGCTGATAGTTTTAGCTTTCGGTGTTGCCCTTATTCTATCTTTATATCATGGTTTTGCTAATCTTACAAACTAAGTTGGAAGGCTTTCCATTAATATATTATACAGGAATAAGCTGCATGATTAGGATGATGCTCTGAAACAGTTTGTGATACATGGAAATAAACTATTTCCTGAAAAATTGGTACAACACGCAAGTAAAATTATGTTGAGAGCTATTTAGAGACATATCTTTGATAAGAACTTTGCAGTGTTTTAGATACTTATTTGTGTCTTCAGTCCTTTCCTTCTTGGGTGAATGTAGATAATTTGTTTTCTTATTACTTTTTACTTCAAATTTAGTTTTTTACGAGGTTAATATCTCCATACTTTTGTTCTTGTTGTGTGTCTTTCCTGATCTTTTTTCCATTAATTTATTTTCACGTGCTCCCTGCTACATAGCTTTTGTTATCACTCTTGATCTGATGGTCTCTGTTTCACAGAGAATTTAGTCTAATAAAATCCACTGGGATTATAGTTTACATTAAACGTCTTGCTTTATGATTTTAGCTTACTCTGTTTTGTTGTTAATTTCTTCTTCCCCTTTTTCTGCCTTTTGCGGGATGAACAGAGTTTTTGTTGTTTTACCTTCTACAACTGGCAGCTTAAAAGTTTGCGTATTACTTATTCCTCTATGGGTATCACACATTTTTTAACATACAATTCCAATCTTATATATTTTTACTTATAGCTTGCATTAATTTTATAATTACATCTTCCCCTAGGTAAGAAAATGTCCATAAAATGCTTGTGATACTCTCTCTTTCCCTCCCCTGGTCATTTTCCATGTTAAGATCATTTAGCATTTTATTTTAAGATTTATTTATTTTTTATATTATATCTCACAAAGCTTTGCTTTTACATGTTACCAATGTCTTTAATCTTTACAATGCTATAATTCATGGGTCAATTCTTCATTTTAATTGCAGATAAACCCAAGTGACTTTTAGGGAGTGTGTGAAGACAAAAAAAAAAAAAAACCAAAAAACCAAAAAACCTTTTTATGATCACGCACATATAAAAATTTCTGGATTTGGCTTTCTCCCAAATGCTTGGCTAGGTAGAGAATTTTACTTTGAAATTATTTTCTCTTGTATCTTATATCAATTATCTGCCAATATCCATAATGCTAATGATAATTTATTTTTTAACTTGATGTAAATTGTTATTTTTTTGTTTTTAACACATTTTGGATTTTAATTTCATTGGTGTTTTGAAATTCAACTTCAGTAAGTTGAGGTGGTTTTTGCTTTTGTTTGCATGTATCTTCCTTGGAATTCAGCTGCTTTTTTCCCCCCAATAATTTCAAGACTCATGTGTCTCCAGTGTTGAAAAGTTTTTCTTTAACTTTTGGTATCATTTTCTTCAATTATATTTCCTTTTATCTCAAAACCCTATTAAATACCATAGAAGAAATGGATCAATCCTCTATGCCACTGATTTTTTCATCATATATTTTGTTCAAAATGCTACATTCTGGTGTGGATTTCTTGGCTCATTCTTTCAACTCTAAAATTTGGTCTTCAGTTGTGATTTTACTTTTATTTTTAAAGATCTCTCATTGGTTCTTCTTTTCAGCAGCCTGTTCTTAGTTTTAAGAAAGGCATAATTGTTGGAAGCTCCCCGAATGTATCAAATTTGTTTTTTTTTTTAAACATAACATTTATTTTATTTTATTTAGTTTTTTATTGTGGGTAAAAATCAAATTTTTCACAATACATACCAATATTTGTAAAATGATATATAAATACATATGCATATATGTGCATTTGTTCACATAAATGTTATTTGTTATATATATATATATATA